>JABRWK010000178.1:53781-85751 GCA_013372445.1 Hypothenemus hampei | reverse complement strand
CAGAGTTGGGCATATTCGTATTCGTAAATACGAATACGAATAAATTCACCAAAATGATTTTTCTACGAATATGAATATGAATATATTCGTATTTACAGATTTAAATACGAATATATTTACAGATGTAAAAAGGAATATGATTGTATTTATATTTTCGTATGAATATTCGTCTTCTCGTGCATGTTTTCGTAAGTTTTCCATTGTGAGTTATAATTTTAGATTTTCTTAACATTTTACATGATAAGTAATAAGTCAATCTATTTAGAAATAATAAAAACAAAACGTTAATCAGTTGAATATATTTGAAACTTCTACTTATGGGTAAAAGGAAAAAACAACTATTTAACTATTTAAAGAGATTTAGTAGGATTCTTCGGGATTTCATAAAAAAAAAATCTCTACAGACTTATAACTTGACACTGTCAAGTTATATCCCATTGACATGAAAATATTATAAATTTAAGTAGTTTAAAGCCGGAAAGTAATTTTGATAGTTATCAAAAAGTACTATACTTTCAAATTATATACGTTTGAGTTTCGCCTGCACCATTTTTTTTGTAGATCTGTGTTATCAAAATGATTGTCTTAATGTCATTTGTGGATTTACAATTTTTTAATTCAGTTATTTTTATTAATTACTTTAATCTTAATTTTATAAATGAATTTAGTAATATTCTTTAATTTAATTTCTTTAATTTTTCTTTTTTACAATTTTTTGTATATCTTTTTTTTATTTATTGTTCAGGGTGTCTATTTTCCACACCAGTGTACTACGGCTACTTTGCTCTTAAACTTACGAAGATCTGAGTTTTAAAAACCTAAATTAAATCAATAGATTAACATTTTGAAATTATTGCGATATATACACAGGGTGTCCAAAAAAACTTAGTGATATATTGGTATTTTTGGTTCGTATGAAATTACCAAGAGGAAATCAAGTTTCTACAAGTGACTTAAGGTTTTTTTTTGTTAAATTGGTTGCAACGTTGCCAAGCTGTGAATTTTTCATGAAATTTAGTAGACGAAAAATAGGCGGTTCAGAAGATGCTGCGATTTTTAAAAATAGTACTTCATTTAATTCATAAAAAAATCATATTTAGGAACATAGTAATCTAGAAACCTAGAAAAAAATTAGGTCACTTCCATAGACGACATAAGATAGTTCTAAAGTGTAAATGTAAAAGGGTCTAAGTGTCAAAATTAAAGATCTGAGACAATGAAGAAAATATTTACTGTACTTAAGCACAATACTTTGCTAATGTTTAAATACATTACGCACAAAATGAAGTGGAATTTGTCATTCGTGCATTGCAACACCAACAATTTTCAATCATATTTTCCAATTTTTGAATTAATGTAAAAAAAAAGACTTCCCCAAACTTTATTCATACGTTTCCTCGATTCAAAAGAATATAAATGATTACATCATAAAAGAAAAATAAACAATTTAAAATCAAATATTGAGTATCAACAAGAAATTCCATTTCATTTTGTCTACAGTTTATTGGCAGTTACAACTAAAGGTTGAATTTCGTAACGACGCCCGCGGCTAACGTCCGGACGCGATGTTTGATAATTCAGCTGCTATGTTCACATATTGGAAATTATTATTATTCACTTTAACAGATGTTGCAACGATATGTGAACGTAGCGGCTGAATTATCAAACGTCGCAACGATATTCAACCTTAAGCATAACTAATTTATAACTAAAGAAATAGTAAGAAAAAGCAAAAGTTTGCTTGTGTTGGCACTTAAACCGTTTTGCATTTCCACTTCACTATTATGATAATACCTTTGAACCAAAAGTACCACTACGCCTTTTTTGAGACATACTATATACATATGTATATGTCGTAATAATTTTAAAATGTTATATCATTAACTTATTTACTTTAAAAACTTGATTTTTTCCAAATTTAAAGGACAAGTCAGCTTAAAAATATTAGTACAAAATAGACATCCTGTATAATAGTTGTTTCGTTTGTAGGTATCGATGGGCGTTTGTAGGAGATGATTTACTAGAAAAAGGGGCCACAACGTTTCCTACGGAGGCCGGATCCCAACAATCGTTTATGCCCCATGTGATTCGCATTGCCGACCTTATGGATCGGAAATTCGCAAGAGACACTCAAATCGACATTTTGCCGATGAAACGAAACGAATTGCTTTTAAACGTAAATTCGATTACGCAACTTAAGGATCTGCATAGTTTTTTCAAAACATTGAGTTCGTGTTCGAATAGGCATAGATCGGAATGCACGAAATCAATGGTCAGCGACAATTTATTTGCAGACCGACAAAACGACAAAAAACTTGATATGATTTTAGAGAAAATCGATAAAGTGGTCGAAGCTGATTTTTTAGATAAAATTCTAAGATAAATAGTTTGGCCACGTACCAATTGTCAATAACGACCCTTCCCCATAGGGGGCGGAACTGAATTAGATCTGACATTGAATAACAAGTAAAGTAACTACTCTACAGACACAATCTGTCCTATCTGCTAAAGATTATAGGAAAATTCATTATAGATAGGACAAATAATGTCAATAGAACCTACAGAGTAGACTTTCGTACAGGTTTACCTAATTTATTATGAATTTTAAGATAGTCCAAAGAGCAGGATCAGTATTACTAATCATCATCATTATCATCGTCATCAAGGAGCACTTGATGTGAAGAAAAAATATAACATTTGTTTCTGTCTGAGTCTTTTACAACCAAAACTAAGTGTTTTGCTATCATTGTTAATCCCAGTGTACCTATTTATTTATTTCTTTTCAGTTGTTATTATTGAATAGAACAGTGGCGGGTGCAATTTTTGAAAAGCGAGGCATTTACATACTATATTTATATTATGTATATAAAGTGTAGAATTAACATGTGATTTTATATTGTGATGTTATTCGAACCGGGCTTTATTGCCTTGGCTATTATTTGTTTTCAAATAAAGTAAATTAAAACAAATTGTATGTTTAAATTTTACTGGTCACCTACGTAGAACGGACGTCAAAAGTCATTTAATAAGAACTACATAGAAAAAAACAATATTTATTGACTCTTGTAAATCTGTATATATAAATATAATGAATGAATCTTTTCATTTTCCAAATCCGCCCATTAGGTTGCCCAAACCGCCAAGGCCGCCCGTTGCTCCCGATTGCAATTGACGCATCATGTTCTGTAGACCAGCCATTCCGCCCATTTGATGTAATACTCTTGGATCCATCATGCGTGCCATCTGCTGATTTAACTTGGCCATTTGGGTTTGATTGACATTTTTTGCCATGTCGCCACCCTTGAACAAGCCCTTGATGCCACCCATTTTTTTGACAACTGCCGCGAATTTCGTATATTGCGTAATTAATTCTTTTACTTCTCTTTCTAATGGATTAAAAAAAAATGACAACTTTGACAAAAGAAACAATTGGAATTCCTTACCTGTTACACCAGAACCTCGGGCCACTCTGACAATTCGTCCTGGCTGTTTTGAAAACAATTTGGCGCCATCTCTGTTGTCCAGTTCGCCATCGTTCATGCTGTCCATCATAGTCATGAGTTTCTTTAACCTGTGACATGAGTAATAGTTACTGTGGGCAATCGTAAAATGTCATAATACCTAGCCATGGATTCCTGTTCGCTGCCTTTTGACATGAAATCTTGGCTAAAACCCGGAATCATACCCATTATTTGCGAAAAGGGTCCCATTTTCATGATGTTCTGAAACTGTTCGTACATGTCCCTTAGAGTAAACTGTCCGTGTTTAATCTTCTCTAAAAGTTCCTCGTTATCTTCTAATTTCAGTTCGTTCACTTTGTCAATGAGCCCTTCAATATCGCCCATTCCCAACAGTTTACTAATGAAGGGTTTGGTTTTAAATGGTTCTAAGTCGTCAATATGTTCTCCCACTCCTATGAATATTATTGGACTATTTGTAGCTGCGACTCTAAAAAAAAAATAAATAGAGATATAGGCAGTTGTCATTTCCCATTGAAGTTCACTTACGCGCTCAAGGCTCCGCCTCCTTTGGCGTGACCGTCTAATTTTGTTATAATTACTGAGCCTACGTCAACTTTGTCTTTAAATGCTCGCGCTTGCGCTTCGCAAGCCTGTCCAATGGTCGCGTCCATCACAAATACTATATTATCAGGATTCTACAAGAAAAACCTGTTAGACTAAAGTAGAAAAATCGTATCAAAAACAAAAATCTTACCACAGCATTGGACACTTGCAACATTTCTTCAAATAAAGAATCTTCCTGTTTGTGTCGCCCACTAGTGTCTACTATAATAATTTCAAAATGTTCTTTTTTAAACATTTCCACACCATCCTGAGCTATGACCACAGGATCGACTTCAGTGTAACTATCTCGCAAATTCAATAAAATTTGACAAATTGGACACAAAGAAATACAAACCTTCCATAAAATGGTATCCTAGCTTTAGTACAATTTTGTTTCACTTGATCATAGGCACCCGCTCTAAATGTATCAGCGCATACCAAACACGACTTCCAATTCTTTTTCTGATAATGGTAAGCTAATTTGGTACAAGTAGTGGTTTTACCTGAACCTTGCAATCCCACAAACATTATTACGTTTGGTTTGCCTTTGACGGGTTGAAAAGGTTTGACTCCAGGATCTACTAACTATGCAGAAATTTAGTTCAATGTCTTATGCGTTTAGTACGACTTACTTTAACGAGCTCCTTGAACACCGCACTCTGGATCATTCGTCTTTTGTTGAGTCCCCCTGCCATTTCATCAAAATCTATTACCGCTCGGACATTTTCCCTCAAAGTTTTCACCATTTTAATGTTGACATCAGCTTCCAGAAGGGCCGCACAAATTTCCTTGAGCATTCCATTGAGCACCTTAAAGTTTTCTTTGGAAATAATTCAAAATTTAATAAATATATGGAAATAAAGACCTCTTCATTGATGATTGTTGCTTTGCTGAGGCCTTGTAGGGCGGACGTAATTTTACGCCCCAAATCGGCTAACACCATTTTTGTAGCTCAATTTCTCACTGGATTTTCATAAATATATTGAGTTTTTCTGGTACCATGTGTGTTTACATGCCACAGTTTCGAGAAACGTCAATGTCAAAATCATGTTGAAATACATAAATAGGAATGGGCTGGCTATTAATTATTAGCTAAGTTCGCGGATGAAATCCAGAACTAGTAAGCGCCATGCTAATTGGTCAAAAGCAGTTCACGAACAGTTCTGAACTGTTTTTGACCAATCAGCATGACGCTTACTGGTTCAGGATTCATCCGCGAACTTAGCTATTGTTTCAATTTTAACTGTCGATTTTTTATATTGAAATTGAATTAAAAACAATTAGAAATTCAACTGTTTAATCAATTTGAGTATTTATTAAGTCTAATAGTCTCATAAGAACTGCCAATTGTAATTAAGATAGAGATGAACCAGTTGAAATAATCAATCACGCTGTCAATTGCTGTCAATATTCATTCATCTGTCATAATAGTGCCAGCTGTGTAAACTGACGTAATCACATGTTTTGACATTTCAATATTTCCATATTTGAACTAATCTGAAATAATTTTAATGTGTAAGAACATTTAAAAACAATGGACAATGCCCAAGACATCCCCATCGACATCAATACAACAAAGCTTCTGGACTGGCTCGTATCGCGACGTCACGTCCCTAAAGACTGGCAAAGCAGAATTCTAAACGTAAGAGAAAAGATCAGTAACGCTATCCAAGACATGCCAGCTCATGAGGACATCGTAAAGCTCGTTATTGGACAACACATCAACTATTTCCATTGTCTGAAAATCACAGAAATCCTTAAAGAAACTGAAAAAGATTCCAAAAATATATTTGGAATGTATGGGTCCCAGCGCATGAAAGACTGGCAAGAAATTCTAAATCTTTATCAAAAAGATAATATTTATTTAGCCGAGGCTGCTACAATGCTCATCCGAAACGTCAGCTATGAGATTCCAAGTTTGAAGAAACAAAAGCAAAAATTACAACAAATGCAATCGGATACTGAGAGGAAAATTAAGGATTGCAACAAAACAGAGGCTATGAATCAAAGAGAGTTCAACGCCTCATGTGAGCAATTGGGCATCAAAGGAGTGAACATTAAAAGTGAATTATTGGAACTACTTAAAGGATTACCAAGAATTTATGAGGAAATCGGGGAGAAATTTAAGATAGTCGCTCCGGCCATTGAATTTTACAAGGCCTTCAGTAGATCTCTCTTAGACCATGGCGTACATTTGGATATCTTACCTACCCTGACCTACATTATTGAGCACGGTAACACCACCACTTACGAGTTCGTTTATGGAGAGAAGCCCGTTACAATTGAAGAACCAGATCCGATTTTTAAAGACGACGAAACCAGTACGAATAATGATGCAAACGAAATCGATTTTGGAGATGCTGGCATCGATTTTGGATCGTCAAATGAAACAATCGATTTCGGTGATCAAATCATAATAGAAACCCCAGAAAACGTTAACCAAATCATCGATACAGGCTCTTCAAAAGCTTCTTCAAATGAAGAATCCTTTGAAATTGTCGACTATACCGATTTAACTCAAGACGAATCCGGCATCGTTATAGAGAAAACGGGAGGCGTGGCCCGGAACGAATATGCCCTTACTTTGCTGGACAATCCCAAGTATCGCGAACAAATTCTGAACGAGCTCACCGAGTTGCGTGCTTTTCTTGAGATGCGTCTTTTCGAAATGGCACAACACGATTCCGATCTGTTATCTATGTCACAGATGCAGGGCGCACCTGCTTTATTGCAAATGCAAACGCAGGAAACTGTTACAACAATGACGGATTGTGCCAATGTAGCTCTTGCCCTGTTGACAGATAAGCGGGTACAACATTTGCACAACGTTAAACACTCGTTAAAATACGTTGACATTTTGACGGAGAGCTTGAAGCATAAATTGGGGGTGATCGAACGAGTAAGACGAAACAAAAAGGCTTGGCTGAAGAAGATTGAAGATTGCGGTACCGAGATACGTAGACTAGACGAGGTGATTGGGGTAATGATAGATAAGACTAGAGAGTTGCAGCTGGCAGTGCAAGAAGATATTGCGAAAAAGTATAAAGGACGGATAGTTAATATTGTGGGAGGAATTAATAATTTATAAAGTGGATTAGTGATAAATTTTATATATGAATAAGATGTGAAGAACTGTTTAGAGGCGGCAGGAAGAGAGGGATGTGTGATTTTAAGGCGAGTGTGGACATAGTGGGTGGGGCCAATAGTTAATAAACGTTAATTTCAGAAAACAATTTGTTGAATCATATATTAAGCAACCATTTCTACAATAATAAATTTCTTCGTTTAAAAGCATCCTTAATAACCATTATAAGAATTTACCGTAATAAATATATATAATTTTTAAAATTCTTAATCATAAAATTCACGCCATGCGTGGAAAGGAAGAGGTCCGCAGAAAAAACAACCTTTTTCCTGTGGTCTTTAAGACAATTTTAAAGAAAAGAGGCACTAAACATGCTAAAAGGTGGCGGCTCCATCTTTTGCCGAAACTTACAAACTATGAACGAATCTTGGCCGTTTACGGAAAATACTGCGAAAAACTCTAACGAGGATTCCGTTCCTCCATCATGAACTGGTCGAGCACGCTGTGGATCGTTTGTCTAAGTTCGGACTCGTTCGGAGACACCATGGAATGACTCACGAGAGTTTTCACCTTTTTAATTATCCTAAAAGAAAAAGTACGTCGTAAATTTATTAAAACCACTCAGTATAGTTAAAACTACTTACTTGGCCCCGGTCACTGGATCGATCTCCTCGACAAATGTTTCGGTATATTGGGGCTCTTGATGGTAAAAATCTTCTAGAACAGTTAAAAAGTTTTTTTATTATAACATATAGCTAGACATAAGAGCTCGTTATTTAAGTCTGTAATTGTTAAAAACCAAAACAAAAGAAGTCTACTGGTAGTACTATGACAGCCATTTATTAAAAAGCGACGGCGTGAAGAAAAAATTATTGCATTCGATATTCAATTGTTATTTAACACGAAAAAAAATCATGCCACACTTTAATGTTTCCTGAAAAAAGCGAGAGGTTAAAGCGTCCTGCTACTTACTGAAATGCACAACTTATAAATTATGTCCTGCTGAAAGTAGAAAGAAAAAAAAATAATAAAAATAACAAAAATGAAACAAGCCACGCTAACCTAAAATCTCAATCCGGTTTTTACCCACAAGCATGGCTTTCAGAAAAATTATTTACAATGGTTCAATGCGCACACTAAAGATTTGTTTTTTCCTGAAATTGACAGTGACGTCACAACGATCTCAGCATCCCTGTTGTCAACCCCGTGACGTCACGACCGCGTCGTTTGAGAAACACCCAGCCAATCTTAAAACATCACTTACATCCATTTAAATTGGAAAAATTGATAATTAATTAACGGTAAATATATATTAAACTATAAAACCGTTTAAATTGTTTAAAAATATAATACAATTAACATATATATTATATGTTAATTGTATTATGTTAATGTATTATATTAAAAATATAATACATTAACATATCGCACACCTACTATATCAGAACAGTATCAATTCAAAAATGGGAATTTTAAAATTAAGTCATTAATACACTCGTAAACAAGTGTCATTTTTGCATATTTCACTTTTTGAGTTGATACTATTTTGATGTAGGTGTGCGGCATACGAAAGTTGACCAATTTCTACTTAAGAGCTTGTGATTTGTAAATTAACATGAATTTTAATTTTTCGAAAATATTGTTGGAATAAATCTACTTTCAACTAAAAATGTATTCGTTTAAAAACTAAAATTTTAATTAACCTTGATAATAAACATAAATACCATTGTTTTTCTGTCATTTGTCAGCTGTTATCAGTGCATATGCATTCGCACATGCACATATACTAATTAGTTGTCAAAGTCAAGCTACACTTTTTTTTACATTACGTTAAGCGGATGTAAACGATGCTTTAAGCATGTATTATTTAAACACAGTAAAGTTGATTCTTGGTTATCCCAAGAGATAGAAAGACGATGAGGACAAACCTTTCGTGACCCACATTGTTTCTAAAATAGGTACGAGGTGAAGTTTCATGTTAAAAGCGATATTCTCTAATTTTCATATGTCTGGCTACTTTTTTTTTTAGAGGCACAGCATCATTTGAACAAAAAAAGATAGCCCACCCCAGTGGAATTTAAAGCACAAAACAATGAACTTCCCTTAATGTTGTGTGTTTGTGTATGTGTAATGATAATAAAATAAAAAAATGCATACCATAAATACTAAATTTAAATGGTCAAATTTCAAAGAAAAAATAATTGGGGGCTAGTAGTGTGCTAATAGTGCCAGAACGACCATGCTTGTAGCTATTGCGAATAGGGACCACACTATGGAAACGTATAGGGCATGCCAGTAGTTGCAGCAGGAGCCAGCGGGTGACTGCTTTGCGGCTTCAGACGGGTCAACGAACGCTTTATTTGCCGCAAAACAAAAAAAAATAATAATAAAAAGAAAGAAGGACAATCGACGAATCAGTTTTTCGAGCACAGACAAATTAACATTAACGTTAATGGTTAGTGTCAATTAATAATGGAGAACAGGCAATCCGATTTATAGTTGTAGGTTAATGTTAATTTAACTGGAAAAAGCGAAATTGTTTGTTATTCAGGTCTGTAACACATTCTGCTAGCGGCAAACACAGTACAATACGTACCAGAATCCGAACTCAATTCAGCCCCTTCCTCATGCAGGGCGACGTCGGAACCACTCGAACTACCTATTGGGTTGTTTTGTTTCGTGGGCGTCTGCTGACTTCTTGGAGACACGCCAGCATCTTTTTTCAATATACCTTTGAGCGCGTCCGGCTGATGCTCTTCCTCCGAATCAGACTCGTGTGCTGCTTTCAACACCACTGGAATTTTACTTTTTGGCGTCGACACAGCGACGGGTACACTGCTTTCCGAAGGTCCTTGGCCGGACAAAATTGGAATTTTGCTTGGAGGCGTGTCGGAAACAGTTTTGATTATTTTCGTGGTTACTGTTTGTTCGTCATCCTTGTCCCAGTCGATGTCTTTGGAGATGTTTGCAAATTCCTTCAAAGGATCTTTCGAGTGTTTCTTAATAGTTTTGGTGCCTTTGATTATAGGAATTTTACTCAAGAGCTCATCCTCGCCTTGCTGGCCTTCTAGATTGGATATTTGAACCTTCGTTTCTAAAAAACCAACAAGATAAGAAAAAATAATTGTTTTTGTTAAGATATTCTTACCTTTGTTTTTCCTTTTCTTCTTGTCTTTGCCTTTTTTACCGCTTCTAGGCAACGGTATGGCGCTGCGCGAACTCATAGCACTTAAAGACTCCCCACTTACACTTGATTCCTCTTCCTGCTCTTCAAATTCAAAACCGGGGTCCGTCCCCTTAGTGGGTTGGACCGATAAAACGGGACTGGAAGCTTCATTTTCCAAAAATCGGAACGCTTCTTCACTTCTCTCCTGAATCGCACCGATCGAGTCTTCCTTCAAACTTTCCAAATTGTCTAACGAATCTTCAGTATTCGTGCGTAAATCTTCAAAAATTGAATCGGCTTTATCTTTTACTTGTTCCTGAAGGTCATTGACCATATCCTCTGCGTGCCTAATCACTTCCTGTACTTCCAACTCAGCTACATTTCTCAAATTAGGTTCTAGATCGTCGACCTGGCTCTTTTTTGCAACAATTTGATCCAAATCGATTTCCATCGCGATGTGATCATGTTTTCTGCCGGGAATGATGATGTCGTCCTCTGGCAGGAAGTCGTTGCGTTCCTGATGGAGAAAGGTCAATGTGTCGCTGACATTCTTCTTTAAAATCTCGATTGGATCCTGTTGTTGAGCATTCGGCGACGAATCGACTTCTTTGAGAGTGGAAATTCCTTAATTATTAACCCTTGTTTACGTAAATTAGAACGAATCAAATGAGGCCGTGGGAAATAATAAAAAAAAACGTTCGCCGAAACCTCCACCGCTCATTAAAATGGGGCATGATTGTTAATCACTTAGAACTACAATTTTTCTGCTAAATTTACCTTGCTGAAGGAACTGTTCCACCGGACTGGGAGGCGGGGTTGTTCCAAGAGTTTCTTTGGCAACCGCAGTGGTCGCTTCTATCTGATGCAATATTGCGTCATTATCGTTCATTTGAACTTCATCTGGAAATTCAAAGACAGATTACAGAATTTTCCTTCAGGTTATCCACAATTCATTTTACCAATTTTTTCGCTTTTTTCCAATTTTTCTTCACTGCCTGAGTAGGACTGGTCCAAATGGGCGTCTCGTCTCAAGGATGCGTCTCGGCTTGAGCCCAGTTCCTCTTTCAAATTATCAAAACCTGAACGCAAAATCTGTTAAATCCGATTCGCTTTAACTAATGCTTTACGCTTATACCTGATTGATCCAAATGAATTTTTGCCAGGGCCTTTTCCATATCATCTGTCACCATTTCCACGTTACAAATACATTGATCGACTACATCTTGCCTTCCGATCTTCTTTAACGCTCTCTCCAGCTGGTTTCCGGACGCATGCCCCGCCTTTTGTCTCAGCCAAAGGCGGAACATAATTGTGGCTTGTTGTGGATTATTTTCTGGGTACTCCTCTTTTATCAGTCGTATATCAGACGGTGCCACCCCCAATTCTAACGCCAACATTTCCCAATCTTCGTTTAACAAATTGCAAATGTCCGACAATCGAAAGTCAGCTCTATGTATAGCGTCCGGTTTACTAATGCCGCCGTGATCTAGATAGCTGTGATCCTTATTAATGGACAACAGATCATTGTGAGAGTCTTTGTCCGGGACCACATCCTTGGGCAAAATTAGATTAAGGGTGCACAGCGGGTTGCTTGGAGTATAGCTGGCGCGTCCCGCCTTCGGCTCCGCCAAGAAAATTATACGACCAATCGGATCTTCGTCCTAGAATGAAAGACAGAGTTTAAGTTAAATTTAACGATTTATAGGTTCTAAGTTTCTTACGTTATCCTTCAGTCGCATATTAAAAGCGCAACGATTCTCTTTAAACGCTTTGAAGCCGAGTCGGGGTTGGTCGTTGGACTGCAGAACCGGCACTAAGTTACCTGCGAACTCCATGTACACATCTTTGTTTTCCAGAACCTGGATGCCAAAAGAAAACAATGTAATAACAACAATAACTTTTATTAGTAGGCTCACCTCAATGTCTCTACTTTTGGCTATTTCAGTGAAATGCTCTTGATGTTCTAGAGTTTTGTCTTCTTTGTCATCGGTCATGCAAAATACACGAATTCTGGCCTCTTGTCGGCCGATTCGTTTCGCAAAAACGACAAATTTCGCCATAAAAGGCACGTGAGCGGCCTGAAAACATAAATCTTAATGTTACAGAGGAAACTGGACATATTTTGTTGCATTTTCTTACTTGAGTGTACAATTCAGTGGCCATTTTGGCTGCATCTGCAACATTCCTGCAATCCATCAGCCAGAATCGAGCTGAAACAGTGGTCGTGAACGAAACGCAATCCTTAACGAACGTTAATGGAGTAGATCCAGTCACATCCTCCCATATTGCTTTACTTTGACCACCTAAATTGATTGACAGTTAAATGATGTAATGTAAATGATGTGAATCAAACATTATGCGTGCGTAGATTGAGATGCGTGATGGAACTAAATTTTACCTGATTTAGTTCCTATCGGGCGTTGTATCGCGGCAAGAAGACAGATCAGTAACGGCACCAACAGGGAAAAATACAAAAAACACACTTACCCGTGATTGAGCATAGCAGTCGTAAGGTCGCACTGGTCGCGCCCTGGTATTGGTTTATCATGCCTTGAGAATGCGCTTTTGGGGCGGGCATGCTCAACATTATCGCTTTATGGAACTTCCTACGCCTGGGCTCGACCGTTACTATCGGTGACACTGCCACTCCATGTCCCAACAGCTTCGATACCAGTTCCGGTTCGATGGATTGAGCCTTAAAAATTTCAAAATTAATTTTCAACATTAGATTAAAGTCAACGAATAAAAACCTGTAATCCCACGCGAATTTTCTTTGTCAGCGCGTTCGGGGGAAAGACAGCTTGCACCAGAGGCACTGCTGAGCTGGACACGGTGCCCCCGTCCGGTCCGATGGCGTGGATTTCTTGACGAATTCGCGATACAACAGCAAAATAATGGGGAAAATCGTTGGTTAGAATACGAGTGATGCGACTAGTGTGCAAGTCCTCAATCTGGTTCAGTTCTTTATACGAAATCACATTCAGCATAACTGTTTTTCAATAGTGAAATCTTAATTTCCTACCTTCTCCGTCAAAACTGTGATTCAATACGTCCTGGATCGCTTCCTCATTTGCCTCCAATGTGTGCTCCTTCCAAGTTTCCCCATTTTCTGACCTTAGTACGACAATTTCCCGATGTTTACCTCTTAACGAGGCGAAATGCGGCACCTCAATAATAACAGGCCTAAGAGAAAAAAATTAACAACCACTCTCTCATATAAATTATCATTTACATTCACTTAACGTAATTAATAAAAGTTGAATCCATATTAATCTTATAAGAGTGTTTAGATTGTCAGAAAGACAACAAAATTAACGTAACATAAAAAAAAGTTTAACTAATATCTACTTGAGAGCTTATGTTGTGATAGTTACATGACATAATTAAAGAAAATCACTAGAAATTCATCAGTATTAATAAGGAATTTTCATTTATAGAAAATATTGTAGGAATAAAACTATTTCGAGCTAAACATTTATTCAATTAAAAACTGAAATTGATAATTTAAAAGGCAGATTAATTCAATTTGATAATAAACATAGATTTAATAGACAGGGTGACCCACAGTTACTTACCGAATAAATATTATCGCCCCTGTACATAATAAAAAAAGTTTTAGACAAAAAGTTAATTATTGAAAAGGCCCTCTTTAAAAAATATATAGTTACGTATACAGAGTGGCCCAAAAATAAGTTACAACCGCCAACTCTANAGCCCGAAATAAAGGAAGATTTTTCGAGTGTGTATTAGTGTTTAGTCATCGAAAAATTGTAGTGTAGGGTGCGTCATTCGGTGCGTTATTGCCAAATTTCGTCAATTGAAAAAAAAAACACAGGTACCTTTCTCTGCACAGGCCTGTCCCGGGGCTTTTGGGTTTCGGGCCCAATCGTAACAGGGATCTTTCGACCAGCATCCATTCAGTGCCGGACTCGAACACCACGCTTCTAACCCACACAAATATACGATAAAAAAACAACAAAATACAAAGGATCTCTCTTCTAAGGAATATAGGTAAAAAAAAAAGACAAACAATTTGGCAACACCAATGGGGGGGTCCTTTGTCAGAGTCAATCTACTGTAAACATTGATTTTTGCTCAAGTATGTCAACAAAACCCTGTATTTGATGAAAAGCAACCTTTCCTCTACTCTCCCAATCTACTACTGTTTGTCTCTAAATTCGTACAAGGTGTATTTCACTGGAAACGGTATAAAAAACGAAAATAACATATGTACCTTTAATGTGGAGATTTACCTTTAAAAAGAACAACCAACCGCTTCCATTGGTACACTTTGTATATATAAGGCAGAGCCTACATGACATTATTGAGATCTTACCCGGCCGTAACTGGTTGCCTATTAATGTCCACATTGTCCAATTGAGAATTGAGCTCCTTGAGGTGTTGCGGTTGAACGATCAGCTCGCCACTGACATGGGAGGGAGCTGCAAAATTATTTGTAAAATTAATCAACTTATCTATCAGACAAATAAGAGGAAAAATGAAGTTTTACCCATGGAATTTCGATTGTATTCACTTTTTTCATCATGGGTAACATCCATGCGCATGGAATCGTCTCCCAAGGATTTCATGTCATCGACCGTCATGTATTTGTACTGTTGTTGATCACCCAAAATTGGATCTTCACCTAAACAGGCAAGAGAGAAAACTAGAAGTGAAGGAGCAAAAAGTTTGGGGGAAAAAAATGGGGTGTCTATGTTATGTAATGCAACGAACTTGTTTATCTAGAAAGTACTTAATTTAGATTATTTACGATAAGATTGTTTGATTATGGTGTGACTGAATGCGACATATACATGCTTGAATGTCAAAAAATCGAAAATGAGTGAGGAGAATTCAATGAGAGAAAAAATACGCGTACAAATATAAAACGATAAGGAGTTGGAAGGGGATAAGAGATAAGCCCTGTTACGCAAATCTCGGTTTTTTCAATCAAACAAAACATAAACAATCACTGATTATTAATAGATTTTTAGTGCGCCAATCTAATATAACAAAAAAAACAACTCCAGAAAATTCAGAATTGCTTTACAACTTGGCAACAATGTTGCCCTTATCGCAATTTATATACCTACATAAACCGGTGCGACTACTACTATTATTGCTGCTGCTAAAGGTGTTAAACTTACGTGTATAGGTCATCTGTCCTTGGTAATATGGCAGGTAAATATGCTGAGCATGCGCTGGCCGACCGTAAACCAATGGCGGCTCGTCCATTCCGCCTGCGCGAGCATGCAACATAACCAACCAACCACCCATTTAGCTTAGCTACTTGTATATTCTCCCTCGTTTTTTTAAATTATACATCCCGCCCACTTCAACACGCCCCTTATGTACACCACTCTTAATTTGAAAGCTCTACTTTAATTTCTATAGCCTTGTTGTTAAAGCGCTTTACCGTTAAAAAAATTCATTTTAAAAATTGACTTACCGCCCTCATCCTCCGAATCAGACATGAATGTCTCTTGCATAGCTTCTGGAGCTACCACTTTGTATTTCTCTTCAATGTTCACCATTGTAGTAGTATTGATCGTTGTTTCAGTAACAACTTTTAACTCTTCAACTACGCTAATGTAGCCCAGCTTCTTGGCTATACCCAAAGCAGTCTGGCCAGTCTGTTCAAAGAAAAAAATAAAAGAGATATTTCCAAGAAAGCAATTCTAAAAAAAATCGACTTTACCTGAGTAATAGCATTCGGATCGGCTTTGTTTTTCAGCAAGAGACTGATAACCAACACGTGACCCTGTTGAGCGGCCTGGTGTAAAGGGGTATATCCGACCCCCGTGATCGAATTCAGCTCAGCGCCCTGGTCTATTAACAATCGCACCATGTTCACGTGACCGTGATGGCAAGCCACGTGTAATGGAGTGTAGCCGCTTTTAGTAGGAGCGTTTTTGTCAGCACCCGCCCTTAATAGCAATTGTGCAACAGGAACGCGATCCTCTTGAGCGCACAGATGCAATGCCGTCAGTCCATTCTAAATTGGTTTGTATTTCTTTTTTCCCAATGCTTACTTAAAACAAAACGAAATTATACCTTTGAGGCATGAGTTGGCGCGGCTTGATGGTCCAACAGGAGAGAGCACATATCTGAATGGCCCTCTTGCGCACTCAAATGGAGTGGCGTGAAACCAGCCTTAGATTCAGCATCAGTTTTCGCTCCATACTCCAACAAAGTGGTGGCAATATCCATCTATATGGGAAAATTTTAATTTGCATCAATTGAACGAACGAATGCCCCTTAACTTACTTGATTTTTTCTTGCGGCTATATGTAAAGGGGTGTGTCCATTTTTGGCGGCCGCATGAGGTGACGCCCCCTTATCCAATAATAGTAAAGCGACAGGTTGATGATCGTAATGAGCGGCAACGTGCAATGGCGATACTCCGTTCTTACCTATTACGAAAACGATGTCACTTGTTACATACATATATGTCATAAAAATTAAGAAGTGTGGTTTATTTACCTTGAACATTAGGTGGAGCATCTCGTTGTAACAACAATCGGGCTACATTCAAATGACCGTATTTCGCTGCGAGATGAAGGGGTGTAAACCCTTTCTTTGTGGTAGCACCCAAATCCGAACCGTGGTCTAATAAGACCGAAGCAACCTAGAATATGAATTATGAATATTAAATACTATATACATAGTTAGATATTGAGTTGAACCTCTTCTTGTCCTTCTTTGGCAGCGATGTGAAGTGGTGTGTACAGATCTTTAGTAGTGACCCCTGGTTGGGCCCCATGTTGCAGCAGGAGCATAACAATGTCTACGTTACCTAATCGGGAGGCAACATGCAAGGGTGTCTGTTCTTCACGAGCTTTCGCGTCGACAGTAGCCCCATTACGGAGAAGAATTCTTATTATATCAGTCTGAAAAAAAACAATCAATTAGAAATAGATTGAATATGAATAATGGTACAAATCTTATCACCTGATTGGCTCTGGCAGCTAAGTGTAAAGGCGTTTCCCCACGCACAGTATGGATATCCGGATTAGCTTCATGTTGAAACAAATAAATGACAATATTCATGCAACCCATAAAACTGGCCACGTGTAAGGGCGTCAAGCCACTCTCAGTGGTAGCTCCGATGCTAGCACCGTGTTTAATAAGCAACTCCACCATTTTCAAGCGATTCTTTTTGCAGGCGATATGCAAAGGCGTGAAACCATTTAAGGCTCTCGAGTTCACGTCCGCCCCGCGTTCGAGCAACAATTTGGCAACGCGCACATGCCCACAATGGGCGGCCACATGTAAAGCAGTCAAATAATCCACAGTGACTTCGTCAACAGGTGCTCCATGATAAAGTAGGATTCGGGCAGCGTCCACGTGCTCTCCTTGAGCAGCCATATGGAGAGGCGCCAGACCATTTTTAGTTTTGGCATGTATAGGAGCTCCATTTTCCAAGAGCATGTCGACCACTTGATCATGACCGCTACGGGCGGCACAGTGCAAAGGCGTCAATCCGTCACGAGTTTTCGCTTGAATATCCGCCCCTTTTGCAACCAGTAACGTGACCATATTGATTTTTCCCCATTTGCTAGCTACATGCAAAGGCGTAATATTGTGTTTTGCAGTGTAATTCACGTTAGCTCCTTTTTCATATAAAAGAGAAGCGACCTTATCATTCCCATAATGGGCGGCGATGTGTAAGGGAGTGAAACCGCTCTTGGAAGTGACGTCCGGATTATGATCGTTTTGTAGTAAAAGTGTGGCCGCTTTGACGTCATCCTTTTTGGCGGCAATGTGAAGAGCAGGTAAACGTACCTTGCCTCTGGTGTCGTTTTCCAGAAGCACTGCAACAACTTTGTCATGGCCCTGTTGCATGGCAACAGCCAACGGTGTGAATCCATCCTGAATAAAAAAAAAACATTCAGATTACTGTTGAATGAGAAAGTGTTTGAAAAAGAAAAAATATTGAACGTACTTCGGTAGCTAAGGTTTGATTGGCCCCTTTCGAAAGCAAATATCTTACTACGCCGTCGTGATTCTCTTGGGCAGCCATATAAAGGGGCGTGAACCCGTTTTGCGATTGGACATTGAGAGCTGCCCCATGTTGTACCAATAGCCGAACGACTTCCTCTTGACCAGCTGAAATTTTCATAGAAATCAAATAAATGTAAATTCACATTAGATTATCTTTTTACCCAAAGACGCAATATGAAGGGCAGTGTTGCCTTTTTTGGTTGCAGCGTCGACGATCGCCCCTCTTTTCAATAATTCCCGAGCTATATCTAGGTGGCCATCCTTGGCGGCTAAGTGCAATGCATTTAACCCATTCTAAAAAAAAGTGTATTGCAAATAAAATGATTTTTTAAATAAAATATATAAATTTACAGCATTTGACGTGTTAATGTCTCGTACAGTACCAGAGTCCAAATATTCCTGAATTTTGTCTAGTTGTCCTGCTCGAGCCGCTCGTAAGAATGCCGTGTTCGGGTCCGCCTGCAAGTGGAATACCATTCAATATATGCACTATGACCAGAGAATGAGTTCAATTGCAGGGCCTATAAATCTTTACAGGCCGTTGTGCGCTTACGGTACTTACTAAAATAGTACCGTTGCTCGTTTTCAGTGGTTGCACGGCATTTTTCAAATGTTTCTTTATGGTTTTCAACATTGTAAACTAGATTTCATACTGATAAATAGAGTATCGAAGTATTGTGATAGGAAAATTATGTTAATTGAATTAAAATTAAAGCCAAACGAGGACGACAACAACAATAATCGAGGGATAGAAGGGGAGCTTTTTTGTGTTAGCTTTAAAGAGACTTTCTTTAGACGATAATAACGTGATGAAAAATTCATCAGTCAAAGAAGTAGAAAAATAGGTCGCGAACTGGCTTTGGATATACGTACTTCGTATATACCTGCATACATTCTTAATTATTTTTGAGAAAATTCTAAAGATCGGGTTTTCTGAGAAACCAAAACCAATTGAAATAACCAACTCCTTTTAGTGATTTTCGTAATTTAATGACAATTGACTGATGTAGACCACAATGACAGTTAAAGCCAACTTAAAACAACTTCTTATTGAAAACCTGATACTTTTACAATGAAACAACGTCATCAAAAAAATACTGTTGCCATGACCGAACAAACCATTTTAACTGTAAAATATGTTTTTTTTTCTGCAATTTGCGGCTTTAATTTTAAAGTTTATTGTCGTCATTGTCCTCGAAACGCACCGAAACGTGACCCAAAACTCGGTGAAAATAATCTCACGTCAAATCAAGAAAAATATCAATCTACACGTAGTTTTGCTCTTCATCGCTCACAGAGTAGTCGAGGTCTGCAGATCTAGTTTTAATCGCATTACGTTATTGTTTGTAACACTAAACAGGTGGCAACGTCGGAACGAAAATAAATAAATCTCCAATTTGATACTTTTGCCTTTTGTTCTCTAACGGAATCATTGGACATTCCGAATTCACCGTTACGCATACCCAATGATAAAATTAATATTCAAAGCCCAATTCAATTGTGGACTAGTATATTGTCTGAATCTATGGGACGGCCCTTTTTCGACAAGCATGTGACGTAAGAGGCAAGTCCCTGTAGCGCAGAGGATAGCGCGTTGGACTTCTAATCCAAAGGTCGTGGGTTCGATCCCCACCAGGGATGGCGTCTTTTTCTTCCTTTAGGAATTCTCTATTAATTAAAAATTCACCAAACACTAAATAAACATATGTAAATTGATAATGAAAGCAGTTAGTACATTTTGGACGTTTTTGAAACTATTTTTAAAAGTGAAAATGCTATAAAGGAATTTCCTGTGTATAATAACGCAGATGACCTTGAAACACTGATAACTTTGCTCTTTTTTTGCACGCGCCTATCGCATAATTTCAAAACTTCGTTTTAATTTATTGAACTAAAAACAAAAATCGGTCATTTCTCACTATATGACAACGTCGCAAACTAAATCCCTCTACCCCAGATGTGACACAGTAAATTTGCGTGACGTCACCGAGCAAAGAGAAAGTGAGAGTTCATCGACATATATTCCCTAATTTCGTTCCAAAAAAAAGAAGCCGAACTATTGAAATTAAAACGTCTCTAGGAGCTTTGGATCATACCAAAAATAGCACAACACAACAACAATTCTAACCTTGATTTTAATAATAAACTACAACTATTAAAAAAAATAAACCGCCTACACCAATGGAATATTAAATATGGCGGTCGAGCGCAATGCAAAAAACAACAAAAACGAAAATCGTCAAAAACGGCAAGATATCCATGGTATTCCAACACATCTGGATATTCCTCATCGCATATGTGGGTTAATTGTCAATGGAATGTTAAGTGTCACACATACACGCAGTGGCGTAACCAAACCATAGAATGCTCTAATTCTACCCTCCATGTAAACCAAAATATGACGCATCAAGGGTGTGTGCCTGTTCCCATGTGGCCATTAAATTAAATTAAATTAAAAATTATGCAGTATCACGAGACAGGTTGAGCTACGCCCTCATTGATCCGCATGAACAAATGTCGATCGTACATGTTGTTTCATTAAAAAAAAGAATCATATCCACACAGGATGCCTGGCCTACTGTGACCGGTACATGAATAAATGAAGGGCGTTAATCAAACATTTTCTCTTCTTCTAAGGCTCAGAAAGTTCAAGGTCAACTATCGTTTCTGAAAAAGTGCAATTCGCGTTTTCTTGTTAGCGGATTCCTGAAAAGAAAATCCAACGGTCAAAGCACGTAGTAGGCCTTCAAACTAGATCATTGTTATTATTAACACGATGTGCTATGTAAATTAGGCAACATCGATGAGTCACATCGGGTATACATATTAAATAATTGTTTGCAGAAACAAAAGGGATGTGTGACATAAAACGTAAGAGCAAAGGCGATTCGCCTACTTAGATTTAATGATGTTTCACTTGTTATTGAACACAAACGATCAAGTGAACATAGACCGGCAGCTATTTAACTAAGGTCAAACCGGTTTTTTTCTTTGGAGTAAGGAATTTTTCCCGAAAATGGTTATTTAATCGTAAACCGTGACGTAAAAACGAATTACATAAAGTAGCACCTTTGATCTACTCTTTTTTTTGTCACTACTAAAGACACAATTTACACAGGCGGTTGTCAGCGGCTTTATTTGCATAAACAAACGACAATTAACTTTCAGGTGATGCTTTTACCTGGCCTAATTTCTCTTCAGGAGTTGCGGAGTTTTAAGCAATTTAAATAATCGACTTGTAAATAACTGGAAAGGGGCATTTTAACTACAAAACTTACCTGCTTGCCTGTACGGGGCAACGTTTCCATATTCGTCCCGTTCACGACCGGGGCCTTTTCGTTGACCCCACCGTTTGGGGTACTGCCATTGCCCAATGCCATTATGTTAAACACTTTCTTTATTCACACAACAACAACCATAGAAAAATGCATTTTTCACCGATGGACAAACTGGACCAATTCGCGTACAATCACACACACAACGCCGCATTAAATAATAATGAAAACGGACAAATTTTTTTTACCGATTCCGTCAAACAGGAAAAATACGTTCACAGCCCGATGATTATCCGTCTCTTTTCTACACCAGAAATTTTGTGGGCACGCTAGTCGCAGACGAGAAGCTCGAAGCTGCAACTAACAGTATGGCGGCTAATTGAAGTTCATTTGACATATGCCTTTGATATTGCGCATGCGTTCCGAGTTGTCAACGCCAACTTACTTTGAGGCAAATAAAATGTTGACAAAATGGAGACCAAAGTTTAATAACACAAATTGATACAGGTTATTGTTTCAAGACAAAATGGTGACTTAAAAATAAATAAATATATATATGAAGACTTTAACAAAAAATCACCATTTTCTGGGTAAACAGAGATATAAATGTGAGAACAAAAGCTATTTTTTTTGCTATCCATTTTTCACTGAGCAGGTATAGGTAATTTCCGTTAAATTTCCACGTAACGCGTTAATAATGGGGTCCGTGCAGGTAAATTATCGTCAAATTAACTCCGCTCATCGGAATAATAGAAAAAAACGAGGAAGAGATACGTTTTAATAACGTGAAACATCCGATTTTGTAAGGGATTATGTAACAATGATTCACGATCAAGGTCGACATGCAACATATAATTCCAGTGGTGTCACCAAAAAAACAAGGGCTAATTCCAACTTGAGCCCTTCAAGTAATATTTTTGAGTAAAAGTAACATTGCTACCAACAACTGAAACAAATGACTACTATTCGCAAAGGGTTCTTTGATCAATCTAATAAAACTAAATATATGATACGCTACTGCTTTTTGTAAATTTTCACAGGAAAAGCAAGGATGTCTTTGATGTACATATAAAAAGAATTCTCATGCAGATTCATGAGCGACAATTCAATTGACAATCGAACATTTAAAAAGAATGGCGCAAAAGTTTCTAGTCCTGTTGGTCTCCCTCGCAGTTTTGGTCCTAGCCCTACAATCCTGCAATGCTGTAAGTGAATTGAAAATGGGAAGATATTCGTTATAATTTGGTCCTGTTTTCAGGCTCCACGACCATCCAAAACTGAACTGCTTGAACAGGGCATTGCTGACTATTTGCGCCATGACAAGACCTTAATTCAAGACCTTAAACTGCTAGGATTCGGTGAATAATCAATTTTTTTTGTTACTGAATCTATTTATATTCAAATATTTAGGAGATACGAATGAGAAAAGGGCCAAACGTCAGTCCACTTCTGAGGTAGATACAAATGACACGGAATTTGTGGAAGACGTCAACAAGCCTGGATTCTTTGATCGGGCTGCCAAATTTGTGGTCGAACTTTTGCAGCGATTTCTCAGGTGGATTAATACAGAAGATAGTTAGAGAGGGAGTGGGCGTGGCGCTGGCCACCGTCGCCGGATGGATATTCGGTTAAATTAGCACTTTTTGTTCGTAATAAAACAATACTTCAAGTCCACAGGAAATAGTTAATAATGTACAATTTATTAAAAATTCTGTAGAAATAACAATAGAAATCGTTTGTTTTTCAATTATCAATCTACCCAACATGGCATCAGTAACTTTATTGCTTGTGTTTTTAGTGAAACTGCTCATTTTTCAGGTGACCATTCAAATTAATTTCAGAAATAAAATCACAATAACAAATGGGACATTAATTTTTAGCCGGCAGAAGGTACATGCGATAGATCTTCCATTCTTTTAGGAGCCGAAGAGGTGTGTTGGAGTGCTACAGTCAAAATCAGCGACAGAATTCAGTACACCACGAAAAGCGTTCTAAACTTTGCTAAGGAAAAATTAGGTCTTGGAAGTGAAGAGCCTTTCCATCCTCAGCAAGCAAGTTTAACAAAACAAGTTCAAATGCGACATTGTTACTTATCGCTTCAAATTATTTAATTAATTTGAATATGTAGCATTTGAACGTGATCAATATTTAGAGATGTCAAATGAATTAAGTGTGGATGTCAACTTCATGTCTTAGCAAAGAAATGACGGTCACACGTGAATGAATACTTTTTTCTCTTTCAGTGTGATTATTATGAATGCATCTTCAAGGAAATGAAAATGGTAAGTGTACAGCACAATCTTTTCAGATTAGCCCATTGTATCACATTTAAATGACAGTTAAACGAAAATGGTTATCCGAATTATGACAAAATGATTGAATGGATTGACAATAATGTAATTTATAATCACGCTAAAATTCAATATGACAAAATTCGGGATTGTAATGCGGCCCTGACAGCCTCTATTGGTCAGTGAGCATACAACAATATCTATTATTTTCATTCAATTTCATTTGTTTTCAGTATCAGACAAATACTTTTCAGGTGACTTGATTCCTCATAACGAAGACGAACGCTTACAAACAAAATGTGATGTGGCAATGGAGTTTATGAAATGCATTGCATCAAATGGAACCGAAGTAAATTTATAAGAAATAGAGCTTCTTTCTCTATTAATACGCAACGATTATTGTTTTAGTGCGTTATATTCACATATCCCTAAGGAAAAGGACAGCTACTACTAAATAAAAAATATGTCCGTGTTGTTATTAAAACTTAATTATATTGGTATTTTACATAAAATCAGACTCCCATTGTGTACCAGATATCCATTGATTCTAGAAGGTCCCTCAAATACTTGACACACATTAGGAAGAATAGATTTATGTAGCCCATCACTAAAAGAACAGATGAAAAATTAGTTGAATAATAACTATAAAAGAATAATATGTATTAATTATTTACGAAAGACAATGTTAAACAAAAAACAGGGCCGGCAATTTTAAATTGCCCAGGAATTATTTTAATAGACCCATTTAACTACTCAAATGTTAAATCAAATGGTCAAACACATGTTATTAAAAAAAAAAGAACACTCATTATACCTGGATAACTATTATTTTCCTCCCTGAAATTGAAGATATAAAAGAAATGATTCAAAAGAAAATTCATAGAAATAATAAAAGTACCACAAAAAAAAAGAGAGAAACTTTACCTTTTTAGCGGCCGCTCCCACTTTGCTCTTCTTTGTACCTCTGACCTTCTTCATCCTATTCTTCCTTTCCTTTCGCTGCTTTCTTGTTTGTTGTTTTTTCTCAAACAAACCATGCCTAGCCAATCTATGTTTGGGTTCAAATTTCTTGGCAAAATCCAATGTGTCATAGATAAGAGCAAAACCGGTAGATTTTCCACCACCGAAATTGGTTCGGAAACCAAATACAAAGACAACGTCCGAAGTTACCTGGAAAAACGGATTTCATGTTTTAATAAGATGTATGTGTTTTTTATTTTTGGGTTATTGAGATTTGCCTACCTTGTACATTTTCGCTAGTTTCTCTCGGATATCGGACTTCTTAACTGAAGCCTGTCCGGGGTGTAGGACATCAACAACCATTTGCTTGCGACACAACAGCCTGTTGGTCATAAATTTTCTTGTGCGAATTGTAGCTGTTCCTTCCGTCTAAAAAAAGTAATTTACGGTAACGTTGAAGATTGGAAAAAATCGAATATAAATGAAAATTAAAAGGACCCATAGCATCTTCAATTGAACTGATTAGTAAACAATTGAATTTCTAAGAAATAAAAGTTTTTCTCAGAGAAGAATAAGACAATTGAACAACGCAGATATTAAACTGAAGAAATGGCTGGAAATTTTGAGAAAAACTCATAGGATGCCAGTGAAATTTATGGATTTTCTTTCTTACCATTTTGAACAGAAAAACTTTACTACTAAAAAGACTTTTGACATTGACGTTTTTGACAGCGAAAACGTAAAGGAAAGTCAGTGATGCCAACGTCTAGGACATAGACATATAAAAAACTAAATGAGAGACAAGTGGGCATAAGCTCTGAATAGTTTTGAAAAAGGACTTGATCTTATCATTCATTAATAAACTGATAGTTGGTGTATGTCATTTTTTCTCTAGAAAAATTCTTTATGATATTAGTAATAGATGTCTGGTCTGTATCTTATATGTCTATGATCACATATTTAAGAAAAAAGGTTTAAATTTTATTTCAACAGACTCTGTTGAACATTACTCTTTTAGAATTAGTATTTCAATAGGGTTGAGCTAGACCGCTATTTTTTAAATTGCACAGTGAATGTTTAATATGATTATTTAACTCTATCTCGCGATTTGTATTAGCTAAGTTCGCGGATGAAATCCAGAACTAGTAAGCGCCATGCTAATTGGTCAAAAGCAGTTCGCGAACAGTTCTGAACCGTTTTTGACCAATCAGCATGGCGCTTACTGGTTCAGGATTCATCCGCGAACTTAGCTATTATTTCTAATACAACTTTCGTTAATACAATTTTATATCCATGAAACACAAAATTTTCGCCAAAAGCGTCAATGTAGCTGTTTCTATATGCTTCTACTGTCTATTGAAATTAAGTGTAAATTCGTGCGTCCCTCTATGCAGCTATATACATGGTTTTATATAATTTGTTTAGACCTGCTTAGCCGGCTTAGTAGGTACGTATGAGACTGTATCGTTTGTTTTATATTTTATTTTATTCTGTTTACCGACAAAACAGTTTTTAATTGCAGGTGTAGGCTACTTTACCATTATAAATTATGTAATTCGTGATATGGAAATTCTATACCTCTTAAATAATATGTTGTTAAAATGCACATTTGATACAATCGCAATTTTTGCAAATTACAGGTATTTTTTGAACAATGATTTTTTTCACTATTTTTCCCGTAATCTAAACGATATTTTCGACTGTAAAACAATTTTATTTCATAATTTAAGAAAATACCATGTACTGATTTATTATTATGCACAGTGATCATATTATGGTTTAATACCACTGTAACCGTTCATAGCGTTACTCAANAAAATCCAATGTGTCATAGATAAGAGCAAACCGGTAGATTTTCCACCACCGAAATTGGTTCGGAAACCAAATACAAAGACAACGTCCGAAGTTACCTGGAAAAACGGATTTCATGTTTTAATAAGATGTATGTGTTTTTTATTTTTGGGTTATTGAGATTTGCCTACCTTGTACATTTTCGCTAGTTTCTCTCGGATATCGGACTTCTTAACTGAAGCCTGTCCGGGGTGTAGGACATCAACAACCATTTGCTTGCGACACAACAGCCTGTTGGTCATAAATTTTCTTGTGCGAATTGTAGCTGTTCCTTCCGTCTAAAAAAAGTAATTTACGGTAACGTTGAAGATTGGAAAAAATCGAATATAAATGAAAATTAAAAGGACCCATAGCATCTTCAATTGAACTGATTAGTAAACAATTGAATTTCTAAGAAATAAAAGTTTTTCTCAGAGAAGAATAAGACAATTGAACAACGCAGATATTAAACTGAAGAAATGGCTGGAAATTTTGAGAAAAACTCATAGGATGCCAGTGAAATTTATGGATTTTCTTTCTTACCATTTTGAACAGAAAAACTTTACTACTAAAAAGACTTTTGACATTGACGTTTTTGACAGCGAAAACGTAAAGGAAAGTCAGTGATGCCAACGTCTAGGACATAGACATATAAAAAACTAAATGAGAGACAAGTGGGCATAAGCTCTGAATAGTTTTGAAAAAGGACTTGATCTTATCATTCATTAATAAACTGATAGTTGGTGTATGTCATTTTTTCTCTAGAAAAATTCTTTATGATATTAGTAATAGATGTCTGGTCTGTATCTTATATGTCTATGATCACATATTTAAGAAAAAAGGTTTAAATTTTATTTCAACAGACTCTGTTGAACATTACTCTTTTAGAATTAGTATTTCAATAGGGTTGAGCTAGACCGCTATTTTTTAAATTGCACAGTGAATGTTTAATATGATTATTTAACTCTATCTCGCGATTTGTATTAGCTAAGTTCGCGGATGAAATCCAGAACTAGTAAGCGCCATGCTAATTGGTCAAAAGCAGTTCGCGAACAGTTCTGAACCGTTTTTGACCAATCAGCATGGCGCTTACTGGTTCAGGATTCATCCGCGAACTTAGCTATTATTTCTAATACAACTTTCGTTAATACAATTTTATATCCATGAAACACAAAATTTTCGCCAAAAGCGTCAATGTAGCTGTTTCTATATGCTTCTACTGTCTATTGAAATTAAGTGTAAATTCGTGCGTCCCTCTATGCAGCTATATACATGGTTTTATATAATTTGTTTAGACCTGCTTAGCCGGCTTAGTAGGTACGTATGAGACTGTATCGTTTGTTTTATATTTTATTTTATTCTGTTTACCGACAAAACAGTTTTTAATTGCAGGTGTAGGCTACTTTACCATTATAAATTATGTAATTCGTGATATGGAAATTCTATACCTCTTAAATAATATGTTGTTAAAATGCACATTTGATACAATCGCAATTTTTGCAAATTACAGGTATTTTTTGAACAATGATTTTTTTCACTATTTTTCCCGTAATCTAAACGATATTTTCGACTGTAAAACAATTTTATTTCATAATTTAAGAAAATACCATGTACTGATTTATTATTATGCACAGTGATCATATTATGGTTTAATACCACTGTAACCGTTCATAGCGTTACTCAATAACACGATATAATTCACAACTATGGGACAATCAGTTCTTCAACGATTCTATTATTTTGTTGGAGCAAGGTTTTTTTTTCTTTACAATAATTATGAATTACTTCAAAATAAATTGTTTAAAAAATCATATCTTTTTATTATACAACTTTCGTTAAAATGTTTTAGGTCTAATCAGCTTCTTTTAAGATGGTTAATTACCCCTTCAAACAAAAATTGTGAAAAATAACAAAAGAAATGTTCATTTGTAAATTGTTTAAACAATCATATCGCTGTTACTATACAACTTTCGTTAAGGTGTTTTAAGTTTAATCGGTTTCTTTTAAGGTGATTAATCACCCCTTAAAAATAAAATAAGTAGTTCAGAAACATCCTGTATACACGGTGTGAAGCGACTCGAAGGACATAAGCTAAAAGTGAGTTTCTCAGTGATTTTCAAATCAAAAATGGTGGACACGTTCAGGTTCAGGATCACAGCAGCTGAGAAGATCTGTAATATTTCGTACCCAATGTCTAATAACTTATAGGTCCGAAAATGTTTATTATACATATACGATTCGGGAAACGCTCTGCATAAATCCTACGAGCCCGATTAGAGTTTCCATGGGTTTCCCCATAAGCTAACATCATGTCAGTGTACTCATTATTTGTGAAACGCGGCATTTAACATAAAAATTTCTTAATACTTTTAAAAGCTATCACAATAGGAAAAATAACACGTATCAATACACGCCTCGTTACAAACAATACAAACCTCGCTGTCCTTTGCTTGAATCTGGTTAGCAAAAAACTCTACGATGATAAAACATCCACAAAATATTTTCTGTCTTTACTTGATTTTTTTTGAATTCACTGGCGGTTCCATAACGTGATTTTAATAGGTAAAAATACCGGAGTAAATGTGAGTTTAAAAAAAAAACTTATTTGGCAAAAGTTGTTGCTTTTGTGAGTTCTGTTACTTGTTTAAATTATGGCACTTATTTTTGGGTCACCCTGTATAAACAGTCAATCAATATATTATGCCATATACTAAAAGGGTGGAACAACGTCTGCCGGGCCAGGTAGTTTATTTAAATATTTGAAAAAAGTTTTGAGATACGAACGCAAAATTTAGAACATGCTATGGCAGAATAAATGTATATTTTCTAGAATAGACAGATTATGTCCACTTACATTAGTGATGTCCGTGCAGTCATGTAAAGAAATGTTCCAAATTTTGCGTTCGTATCTTAAAACGTTTTTAAAATATTAAAAAAAAAATAAACATTTTATTTCTGGAAAACGAAACGTTTTCGGGCCTAAGTTATTATACATTTTTGAATTGAACTTCACTACGAAATTCATTTTTAGCTTATGATCCTTGAGTCGTGGGACATTCCATGTATACAGAGTGTTGCAAATTAGTAAACCAATCCGTTAACCACAAATTCTTTGAGTGAAAATAAGTAGACTTCTCTTATTAGACTTTTTCCTTTGGTGCTTTGTACTCGATGTACAGGATGCTGAAGTTGATAAAAAAGTATAATCTACTTTTGTTAATAACTCAGGTATTTCTTAACATATTTTATTGAAATTTTGCAGTAGTGCACAATTCGATTAAACACTTTTTTCCTATAATTTAGGTAAAGAAATTTGGAAAAATTGGTGGCTCACGTACAGGTTTTTCCCCCCAATTTTTTTTTGCGCGCGCCTATGGTGAATTGGTTTAGTTATCTAAATTAGCGGTTTCTTTATTCTTGATTTCTTCGTTATTGCCAAATTTTCACTTACCACTTCGTTTAAAAGATATTTCAGTTTATTGCCTATCAATGCTATTATCAATTGAACATAGTAGGTATTTCAATATAAATTGACAATGAAATGGGAAGGAATAGGCTGGAATATCTTATAAACTAAGTGTTAAATCAAAATTTGACAAGAACAAAACGATTAAGATAAAGGAACATTTAATTTAAAAAACTAAACGTGTTTACCATAGGTGTGCCCAAAAAAAAAATTGGGAGGAGAAACGTGTATACATATAATTTAGTCCATTTTTTTTTAATTGCTTTATCTAAATTACAGTAAAAGTGCGTTTAATTGAACTGTGTACTACTGCAAAGTTTCAATAAAATATGTTAAGCAACATTGGAGTTATTAACAAAAGTTGATAATATTTTTTACCAACTTCAACACCCTATACATTTAGTACAAAGCGTTAAGAGAAAAAGTCATATAAGGAAAGTTCCCTTATTTTCACTCAAGGAATCTGTGGTTAATGGATTGGTGTACTAATTTGCAATACCCAGTATAATACTTATAGGTTTGCCAAGGACACTATACGACATCATTTTTATTTTCTCTGAAAATACAAGGAAATTGGGACATTCTGTACATAATATGTATATGTAATGGATTAAATAATATAGATGTATTGTGTATAAACATAAACATTTATTTATCAAAAAGAAATAATTGATAGTCCACCAAAAAAATGAGTGGAAAAAAGAATGTTTACGGTAAATAGGAATAAGATTGTATAATTAATAATGAGCAATACAACATGTAGTAACCTAAATTTACAAACAATTACTATAAAACAGCCAAATAATAATCTAAAAAAATTATTTAAAATTGTAGAGACCTTTCCTAATATATTAAAAATTGAAATGACAGAACTTCTAAGGATGATTAACTAAGTCCTGGGCAGGATAATTGCCCTCGTTCTGTCAGAGGAGACTTAAAAAATTCATTCGAAAAGAATATGTGTAAATTGGCATTTTAACATTAATGTTTTGAAAGACAATGGCACGATATACAAAAATACATTTATAAACGTGTGTATAAATTGTAAATATATATTTTTCTTGTAAAAAGGTCAGTTTAAAACCTCGGAAAATTCATGTATAAATAATTAAATATTTCTTTTTTTTTCGATTTGTTTTGTTAATCCCTTAAATGCTAGAACATCCGGTAACTGTTTTTTTGGCGTTTTTGTGCTCGTTTTCTAAACTATCTTCCGCGGTATTACTTCTACAAAAAACAAAAAAGTTAAAACGTGTACTATATTTTGTACCTGGCAGTGAGGATTGCAACACCCATAATTCAGAACATGAAATTACTCCCATTAAAAATGTCATGCATAATAATGGATATGACGGTTGTCTAAATAAACATGATCAGATCAGATCAGTTGTTTCCACGTGTACACACGCAACTATCACTTAACTAAGTCATGCCAATTTTTGACAAGTCACAAACAACAACCGATTGATTTTCTTTTGTTTCTAAAAGGACAAAAAACACAGAACAAACTAATAAGAGGCCCCGCTAGTAGTGTGATGTCCATACCCTGGCACAGTAAACTTGATCAGTCTGGTCAGCATGCTCATCACACAGGGAATTTGTTTTTGTCGATGCATAGTTGGTGAGTCTGGCACGTTACTTTCGAAATCCATGGCAACGCGTTGTGAGACAAAGGTTAAAATTGTCATTAAATCTTCGGTATGGGCTCGACGTTTCAATTCCTCACACAACGCTTGAATAAACCAGGATCCTTTAGTTGTGTTCCGCCACGAATAATAGCCTGAAATATAAACAGAAAAGTAAAACAAAATATCTATATGACATTTTAA
>JABRWK010000178.1:34819-45969 GCA_013372445.1 Hypothenemus hampei | reverse complement strand
AACGGACAGAGAACACACTACACCTAATATAAAAACATATGTGCCTGACAAAGATACAATATCTTTGACATTTAGTTCGTTTCAATCGGTGTTGCCAGATATGTTTCTATTTTTTGAACGATAAGATAATTTTAATTTCTAAAGTTGCAGGGAATATTTAAGAAAGCAAGCTGAAATTATTTTGAAGTGTCCGGCTGCATCAAGAAAGTCAGAAATCACACAAATACATTTTTAATCACGATAATAATTTCAGCTTGCTTTCTTAAATATTCCCTGCAACTTTAGAAATTAAAATTATCTTATCGTTCAAAAAATAGAAACATATCTGGCAACACCGATTGAAACGAACTAAATGTCAAAGATATTGTATCTTTGTCAGACACATATGTTTTTATATTAGGTGTAGTGTGTTCTCTGTCCGTTCCATTATATTTCCTATGGACAGCTTTTCGTTTTCCATACGTGTATATATTATAGTTACATATAGGTGTGGAAAATTTAAAGTTGGCATTGGAAATATGATGGAACGAACAGAGAACACACTATCGCTATATAAAAACGTATGCGACTGATAAAGATAACATATTTTTGACAGGTAGCTAATTTCGATCGGTGTTGCCTGATATTTTTCTTTTTCTTGGACGATAAGATATGCAAATATAAATTTTCATTTCAAAAGTTGTAGGCAATATTTAAAAGAGCAAGCTGAATTTATTTTGAAGTATCTGACAATGAGTGCATCAGGAAAGTCAGAAATAATAAAAATACATTTTTAATAACGATGATAATTTTATCTGTGTAAGACCACTGTTTTTAACAGCTATCAGTACCTATTTTTATATAGGTATGTATAATTTTTGGGCAGTTTTATACTGAAAATTTCGTTTTCATCGAAGAATATATTCAAATTAATAAAAATTCAATTTATTATTTAAATTAAAGTTTATATAATTATAATTGGATTATATTATATTAATTTTTTGCACAAAATGGGCAAATAATTATTATTGGTCTATCTAATCGTCCAAAAAATAGAAAATATTTGGCAACATCGAATAAAAACCAGCTGCATGTCACAGATATGCTATCTTTGTTAGTCGCACACGTTTTTATATCAGCAGTAGGATGTTCTTGCTCTGTTTCATATTTCCGATGGCGGTTTTAAATTTTCCATATTATGTACTATTAATTTTGATCAATTGCTAAAGTTTTAAAAAGAAGGAATCTATAACGATTACTGACATCGACGTTGATTGTATTTTTCGTAAAAAGGGAAGATACAAGAAAGCAATGCGGTTGCTCTGGCAACTCTCATGAATGCATCTAAATAAAAACAAATTAACTTCTGCTTTAGCATCATCTCTGAACGGGTTGAAAAATTTAAACTGATTTTATTCTTAAATATTCTTAAACAATAGTTGCAGGCTTGCAGCATAAGAGACAAATGTCAAAACAACAAATGATACTTTATTAAAAGCAAAGGTACGTTAAAATAAAGAGAATTTTAAAACTCAAACGTTTAAAATATTAAGGGACGTGTTAGAAACTTTAAGGATTTTGGAGAAACGATGATAAACATCAAGTATTATGTACGCACCCAAAATCCCTTCTTGAGTACCGGAATTGGGTTCTTTCTGTGGAACGATCGCTACAGCCAGTGTTGCCATCTATTCAAGTACGAAATTCCCTTTCTAATTGTTGAGAATTCTTTTGTAACAATCTTAATACCACCTTACGATTAGTTCAGTATTTAGTTTTCCTTATCAGGGGCAACTCGACAGAAGCGCTAAAGGAAAATTTTAAAATTTCCAAGTCCAAACGGCTATATCTAGTGTAAAACCGAGCTGTCAGGGAAGCATTCCTGTATTGTTTTTCTCAAATTCACGTGCTTTACCTAACATTTTGGAGTTTAGATAGATCAAAGATTTATAAAAATCAACATTTTTTGAATATCACATATTTTCCTTTATTGATAATATTTTTCGAGAAAAATGAAAAACAAAAAAAATTGAAAATAATTTTTGAAAAATAAAGAGTAAATTCTAAACAGTTAAGAATCAATCTAATAATTAACATTTTTAATTTCAATGAATTTTCATTTGCAACTCCCTATAAAAGAACTATACTTCAGAACACACTATCTGTCATTATTGTCATTATTTAATTGGGAGGGCTTTTACTTTTTATACATGTTTTTATTTTTAACACCTTTTTTTAACTTTTCCTGTATGAAAATGATAAAAATAATATGTTAATTTAGAAAACGTAGCTATTCCGTTAACTATTTGAATTGAAAAATGTCGCGTAAAATCAATTTGGACTGGAAGAAACGTGTGAAACAAGAATATTTACGACTGAGACAACAAAAACGCTACAAGCGGGCTGACGACGTCAAGTTGGCCTGGAACAAAAACAGAGAACAAATGACCGAAACTCTAAACGTGGAACAAAAAAGGTTGGAAAACACTAACGAATCAAATATTCTAATTCTCGCAATTATTTTTCAGTTGGACTTCATCCAAGGCTCACTGGGTCCAACTGCCCGAATTGCCCGCCCATTCGAGTTGTATGAAAAAAGCAGAAGTGATCGGGAACGAAGGTACCATGTCGTTGTTGAACGATTTTGAACATTCTAATCTCAGAAAGTTTTAGGAGATGTTCAAGTCACTGCCATAAAAATCATAAACGCTGTCAATCCAATACCTACTATGTACACGTGGGCCCCAATCCAGCAAAATTTCATGGTTGAAGACGAAACAGTTCTGCACAACATTCCGTATATGGGAGATGAAATTCTGGATCAGGATGGTACTGGATGGGTGTTGTAAAGATATGCATGTTTTTTAGACATACATTTTAGGTACTTTCATTGAGGAGTTGATCAAGAATTATGATGGGAAAGTACACGGAGATCAGGAGTCTGGATTTATAGATGACGAATTATTTGTTGAACTGGTTCATGCTCTAATGCAGTACCAAGACAAGCTTGAAGAAAAAAAATAGATAAAAAAGGTAAGGATCATTCAAAAAACTATTATTTTTCTTATTATAATACTGGACGTAGAAGGTGAAAAAGATTTATTAGAGAATGATGTCAAAGTGAAGCAGGAATTGGAATTTCCATCATTTGTCATTTTCCGAGCAATTTCCAGCCAGTTTCCAGATAAAGGAGGCCCAGAGGAGCTCAGAGACAAGTAATGCCTTCATACTCTTCCCATTATTTCGAATTAATTAATTCCCGCTGATAATTTTCAATGCAGGTATATAGAATTAACGGAACGGACTGATCCTAATGCTCCTCCAGAATGCACTCCTAATATAGATGGACCGAATGCAGCATCTGTGCCCAGAGAACAGACGATGCACTCGTTTCATACACTGTTCTGCCGAAGATGTTTCAAGTACGACTGCTTTTTACATCGTAAGTGACATTACTTGAAATGTTTCTAAGAGAAATCCAGTTGATAATCAATGACAATCTCTAATTCCTTGCACCTGAACCCGCTCTTGCAGGAGCTCAAGGTAACTGAAACTAGACATTTTTCACGAATCATTCCAGTTACCATTTGCGCTATATGCCTGGTTGCGTTACTTTTATTATTACGCAACCATGCATTCGTGGCTGTATGTTTAGTTGCCCGCTTTTACCATCGATACTCTCTCATTAATTATCATTCATCACGCATTAAATTGAAAATACGTAGATTTAGACACTTTCATGTATTTTCATGTTATATAAATATAGGGTTACAAGCATGTCATCCGGGTCCAAATTTACAAAAGAGACGTGGCCCGGACCTGAAACCGTTTAGCGAACCTTGTGGAATGGATTGTTACATGCATTTGGTGGGTTTTTTGAGGAAAAATGTTGCTCATAGAAGAAGTGATTATGTATGTTGTTCAGGATGATGTCAAAGAAAAAATTGCAAAAGCAAAACAGGAAGAGTCAGAACGTACTACGGATCCGGAGAAGGACCAAGAAAAAGACAAGAAGCGAAAATCGATGGGGGAAGGCCAAGACTCGAAGAATCTGAACTCCTCTAATCCACGAAAGGTTTGCAAACAAACGAGTGTCGACTCGGGTAATGAAGCAAGCTCTGAAGATAGTAATGACAGCAATAAAGGTTCTCAACACGCCAGGTATGAATTATGGAAAGAAATTATTAGAGCAAGTGTAATTTTAGATTGTGAAAATGGTGACCCGGTGACTACCACCACTTCGTTTAGCCTGTTAGGCCTAATGGGTGCCAATGATCACAACGAATGGACCGGCTCGGACGAGAGCCTCTTTCGGGCCTTGCACAAAGTATTTTTAAACAACTATTGCGCCATTGCTCAAATAATGCTGGCCAAAACTTGCCAACAAGTATGTACATGTAGTGTAAATCGCCTATTGTGTGCTTTGATCAGTGTCGTTGTTTACCCTTTCAAAGGTCTATTATTTTGCGCAAAAAGAAGCATCCGACATTCCGACGGAGGAAACTATGCGCGACTACACCCCGCCACGCAAAAAGAAGAAGAAACATCGTTTATGGTCAATGCATTGTCGAAAGATTCAATTGAAAAAGGACTCAAGTAGCAATCATGTCTACAATTTCACTCCGTGCGACCATCCTGGCCAGAATTGTGATCACAATTGTCCCTGCATTGGAGCGCAGAATTTTTGCGAAAAATTCTGCCAATGTAGCTCGGATTGTCAAAACCGTTTTCCTGGCTGCCGGTGCAAGGCCCAATGCAACACCAAACAGTGCCCCTGTTATTTGGCGGTGCGCGAATGCGATCCGGACTTGTGCCAGACTTGTGGTGCCGACCAGTTCGATATTACAAAGATCACCTGTAAAAACGTCAGCGTTCAAAGGGGTTTACGTAAGCAAACGCAGACTATACATACATAGACTGAATGGTGATTATTTTTATTTTAGACAAACACCTGTTGATGGCACCGTCGGACGTTGCAGGTTGGGGCATTTTTCTGAAAGAGAGCGCCCAAAAAAATGAATTTATATCTGAGTATTGCGGCGAGATCATTTCACAGGATGAGGCGGACCGTAGAGGCAAAGTCTATGATAAATATATGTGTTCCTTTTTATTTAATTTAAACAATGGTAGGTAAAGTAAACACATTTCGCGCTATAGAGTAATTAAGTGGATCTCTGTTGAAAAAACCAGTAGTTCAAATATAATATTTCAACATTTTCATCGTAGATTTTGTTGTTGACGCTACAAGAAAAGGTAATAAGATTCGTTTTGCTAATCACTCAATCAATCCGAACTGTTACGCAAAAGTTATGATGGTCAATGGTGACCATCGTATTGGGATTTTCGCCAAAAGGGCAATCCAGCCTGGAGAAGAACTGTTTTTCGATTACAGGTAAATTCTGAAAAAATAAAAGCTTTTAATTAGGTTTTTGATGTATGGATATTTTCCAGATATGGTCCCACTGAGCAACTAAAGTTCGTGGGTATTGAAAGAGAAATGGAATTTTTATAGGGACAGGCATTTTTGTAAGCAGCATGAGAAGAACAAACGTACATATGGTTGCATGATCCATATGAAACATGCAACCGAACATCATGACTCAATAAAACACATACTAGTTTAGGCAATAGTCCTATATATATACAAGAACAAAACAAAAAAAGTCTGTATTAAATATTTCAAAATTGAATATAAAACTTTTTCAATATCACAGCTAATTTATCTATTGAATACGAGTTTTTGCATTTGAAAAATATCTCTCGTTTTTTTTCTTATAGGGTCTAATACTCTTCAGTTGTTTTTAGCACAATAATAAGTTAAATTCCCGATCCTTAGAAGACAATCAGATTTACATCAATCGAACTTGGTCCAATTCGATTTCGAATAGTTGGCTGTTGTAGTGTTCGTTGCGACATTTTCGCCAAAATTAAAAGTTAGTCCGTAATCTTGCAACAGATCTTGATCCTGTCTGGTGAAACTCGTAAAATTTCTTCGCACTTGATGGTTCTCGTATGAGGAACTATACAAGGGATTCAGAACGCTCATGGGTGGCATCTGTCCATCACCAGGCGTGGAATTTGATGTGGTTGTCGTTGAAGAACTGGATTTTAATGGATCGAAATCGTCTAAATCCGATGTGGAATCCAATCGAATCAAATTGATTTCATCCTTTTTATTTGCCTGCATTAAAAAATGATCGAAAACCTTTTCATTCTGAGAGATTGTAATTTTTCATAATAATACTTACTTTTCTCTTGCTAGTGCTAGAATACTGTTGTGGGGGCGTTAACTTTACTACATCGACCACGTTTTGATTAGCCAGAAAGAACACGGGGTCGCCGTTTTCGTTTTGTCCACTGCCAACGATTAGTGATTTCGAATTGCACAGTAAATCGTCCTGGGAGGATTGCCGTCGAGGCGGCAATTCTGGCGGCGTCAAATCCACTAATAAATCACCTGTGAAACGGCTTAGAGGAGGCGGCAAACTTGGTCTAAGAGGGGGTACTTTTGTCCATCTATCAGGACTGTTTCTATCCGGAGAACAGTTTGCGAAATTTTCCAGACTTCGCACAGGCTTTAACTGTATTCACATTAAAGTTAAAAATTCAAATTAAAATTTTCTTTTTTAAGTGATAAAAAAGTACATACTAAAAAAGAAAACTTACAGAGCGATCCACAGGGGGACTTTCCAGTTTTAACTTTAATAAATCTTGCATTTCGTTCATGAGATCGATACGAGGAATTTCAATGGGACTGTTGCTTCTGGGAGTGTCGAGTACGACGTCGTGTTGAGAGTCGGATGGACTCAGTGGACTGTAGGATCTATAAAGGTAAAAAGAATGTCGTAGTAAGAAAAAAAGTCGCGTCAATAAGACACAGATATATGACTTGCCTTTGTAAATTGGCATTTTTAATAGCTAACGATGCATCTTTTTTGTACGTATTTACGGGCATCATTAAATCGGATATAATTTTTCGCTTTGTGGTGGGAGAACTTGGCGCCGATCGGGGCTTCGTCCCAGAATACACGCCACTGGAGCTACTGTGACCCTCTTTTAACTTTGACCTAAGACCTTTATAGGCACTTTTCATGCCTTTGCCTCCATCTTTGACCTATAACGAATATGAACTTTACATTTTTTAAATTCAATTTTGTTGTTATACTTACGGTCTTAACGGCGGACTTCATTGCCGGATTAGCCTAAAACAAGTAAACAAAGTCCACCTTAAAACGTGAGCTAGCTTTATTTATATTTTACCTTGTCTTTGACACTTTTAAAAAAGGCAGTGCCCTCTTTTCTCATGGTTGTTGTCCATTCTTTGTACTGTTGCTTTAATTTCGAACCGCTCTTAACCGAATATCGTTCTAATTCGAACTCGAATTCATCGGAAAACCCCCGGCCTGTATTTAACATAGTAAGTCTTTCTTCAATAAACTGTATGGGCAGAAATAAAATCAACACAGATAATTTATACAGACCATTTACAGATCTCACCTGTTGAAATATTTGTAATCTTAACATTTCCTTTAGAAAAGGTTGCACTGTCACCGGTCGTGTTTCAATGAATCTGTCCTCATCAAAAGTGACTCTCTGACCGGGCTGGAACTTTAAAGCGTCCCTGTAGCCGCCGATAAGCTGCACAAGTGCCTGAAGAAAGGCCCTGGACACCCCGTCACCCAGTTGCGAAGATTTATTACGCAATTGCTTTCTCAGAGTGGTGATCTGAAACGGATACTCGTCGAAATCCGACTTGGAAACAACTAAAAAAACGCGTACCACATCCTGCGGCAGATTATTTAGATCGTCAAAGGGTGTCTCCACAGTATTTTTATCTGCATCCAATATGACTACGTCTCCAATTTCACTCCTGGAGACTTTCTGTGTAGAATGCATAATAAAAATGAGAATACTAAAATGAAAATAGTAAAAACCTTCATAACTTCTTCAGGTACGCCAATGAGAAATGGCATGGGTGCCAGGAGATAGTCGACAAGTGACAGTGGTAATAGTGGAATAAAGATGTGCTGCCAGATCATCGGATAAATGATGTCATTGGCTGATTGAACGCATGCACTCAACCGCATCAATCGATTGGAAGTGAAAATGATACGTCTCTCGTAGAGCATTGAAGCGAAAATGATCATCATATTTTGACTTTCCACTGCGTTGTAGTATTCAGTCAAGTTGCGCTGAAAAAGAAAAGTTTACAATAATCCTGTATTATATTAATTGAACTTACGTTCTTTGGTATGCTGGGTAACTGGAACGGTTTGGGAACGTCCACCTCAAAAACCTGTATTGAACGAAAACTTGAGCAAATAAAGATAAAACTGTCTTCTTTAACTGGGACCTTACGTTTTGGCCCTGATTCACTGTAACCATCATTTTTCGGCCTGGTTCGGCAATACGCGCGTTGTAGAGAGTAGACAAAAATTCACTCAGGTCCTCCGTGCGAGTGCTGTGCATTAATACCGCGGTAATATCTAAAAATCTGACAATTATCTCTATATGACGTTTCATTCATTATTTTGAAACTCACTTGTAAAAAGAGTGGTGCCATGGAAGATAACTTAAAACGACAATTGCGGTTTCTGACTTTGGGTCGTGTCTGCAAAAGCCATACGTCCATTTCGACTCTAGATCAGTCAAAACGAAAGAATAGTGTTGAATCACTAAACTGGAAACACAATCTTAAATTAGATGTGAAGAACTTTAGGATTCCCAAAATTATACTTTTCAAATTTGTACGGATATGCGAATTTTGGGACCGCCTTCAATACCTCCTCGTCTTGGTACTTTTCTGGATACTGTTGTATAATCCAGGCATCTTTGTTTTCAGTTGGCGGTGCAATTTCGCAAAAACATTCAAACAAATGTTTCACATTCTCCCTACGACAGAAACATATGAATTACATGTTTGATCGGTTTTTTAAAATCATTTAAATAACACAAAATTCTTTAATACGTATGTATTTTTATAGGGAAAGTAGTCACTTCCTTGTTTGATTTCAATTCAGAATTTTTACCTTATTCTGGAACTCATCACAAGCAAATTGACACGTTACGAATAAAACTATATAAAATATAAAATTACATGGATTAAATGGAATGGTCTAGTATTTTTATTTGAATTCTAAAAAGGAATTCCATAAGTTCACCACCCATACAGGAATATGTCAACTTGACACTTCTCTGACTATTGTCGGGCAATTGCTACTAATGACAAAATGACTTGTTATACTGTGTAGCACATATAGATACATGTAAATTTTGTACAGTTGTATTCAAAAAAAACTCATACACCGATTAGAGAGAGAAAACTGGCTTATTTAGCAGCAGATGTCATAGGTTATCAAAAATGACAAAGCATTGTCATTGGTCGCTTTCATAGCCGGATTTACCCAAATATGATTGTCAAACTTCTCTCTCTAATCGGTGTATGAGTTTTTTTTGAATACAACTGTACGAGCCATTCACAGATTAATAATTTGTTGTTCATATAAATTTCCATATTAGAGCCATAACAGAAGAAAATCAGAATCTAACCTAATATTATGTTTTCATTTTCTAGTCAAATTTTAGTAAAATGAATAAAAATGTCTATTTAAAATCATAATTTTCAAGGAAATATGTATATCGTCGGCCTAGTCAGAAAAATGAATGTCTCCATTTTTGTAAATTTTTCTGGAGAGACAAAAAACTGTTTTTTTTATAAGTATTTGTGTAATGCAAATTTTATGAAATTTTTTACATTTTAATCCTTTTTTAATATAGTTAGGGTTCTGCAATTTTACAGGGCGATTAACTCGTAGATTGGTCATCGAATGACATGAACAACTTACTTTTGGTAAAAAGTGGAATTATTCATTTTTCTGACTAGGACAACAATATACAGGGTGTCCTAGAAGTCGCGTCCCACAGCCATACCATGCTATTGGGAGAGCCCACTAAATGTGGGAAAAATATTAGAAAACATCTTTTCCAAAAAATAGCAAAGTTATAACTGCTCAAAGTTGAGAACTTTAGGAGGCTTTGACGCATTAAGTAAAGCGAATTATGTAATTGTCATCATAGAATATTGATTCCGTATTGCCTGCTAACGTATACAATCGAAAAAATTTCGTTTTTTGTAGTTTGTTTCAGAAATAACAAATTTTTGTTTTCGATCACATTGCTATGAAAAATGAGCCGGCAACGTTAAAAAGTTACCAGTTCATTTTTCATTTCTCAAGATACCTTGCATTTTTCCATATAAAGTTCATTAAGCTGCCGGACAATATTAGCTCAAAATTATCATTGTTTACATTCACTGGACACATAGTAACCTGAGAACGAAGATATGAGACTAATCCCCTGTATACTTTTTATATTCCTCAGCTACTTGGTATTGTCCACAGAAAACGTGAATCTTTGATGAAAAAATATGATACTATTTACACGCCCTGTATAGTATGTTGATTTTATTTTTTGGACATTTCCTCGCTACAGGCAATTCGCCCATAACAGGGCTACAATTGAAAAAAAAAAACATTCAAATTTTGAAAAATTCGCAAAGTCGTTTCAACAGGTGATTGAAACAGTAACCGAGCAATTTATAAAAGCCAATGAAAGTACTCTTCGTTATTTGATATTCAGTATTCTGTTTAAGAGCCAATACAGAATAGGATGAGAATTTCAGTTTCCTATTAGGAGACCTGATATAATTTTATATCGTGGCAATGTAGATGTCATTATCGAAATGAAATATGATAAAAATTCTAAAGAAGCGCTTAAGCAAATTATTGAGAAAAAATGTTTTGATATACTATTTAAAACGAAACAAAGTTTTGATACAGTTAGAGAACATATCTACATGGGAATAAATGTGGAAACAGTTCTAAATGTTAACATAAGTTACCTTTGTAACAGCATTATGTTAGGTCAGGCTGAACATATTTGATTTCTAAGAATTTGTGAATTGAAAATTATGCATTTAAATAGGTACGATTTTCTTTTCAATAGATTTATTATTCTTGTCTACCCGGCAACTTTTATTTTTTGACTTGCAAGGTTTCTCTTATAATTCTTCTTCTTCTTTTCGGTTTTTTGGCTGTTCTCGTAGCAATTGCCATTCTTTTATAATTCTAAATTGACGGATAAAAAACTTGACGAATTCACATTGGCAACAC
>JABRWK010000178.1:20985-34352 GCA_013372445.1 Hypothenemus hampei | reverse complement strand
GCAAAGACCTCCACAACTCAGTAATGTGAACGCATTCGAATATGGAAGGGTGAATTGTACAGCAGAACTAACTTATTCATAGAGACTTTTACAATTATTTGGCCCAAAATATAATAAACTGGAAATAAGCATAAGATCGTACCTGGTATTTTCAGTTCATTGGAGATTTTTCGCCATGAAGCGCCTTGATGGTCACGCGAATTATAAGTGGAATCGCTTTGATCCCATAGACATTTATGTTCCTGTATCAATTTAATAAATTTTTCCACATCCAAGATGTGTATAAGAGACAGGTCGTACAGTTGTATTCAAAAAAAACTCATACACCGATTAGAGAGGTAAAACTGGCTTATTTAGCAGCAGATGTCATAGGTTATCAAAAATGACAAAGCATTGTCATTGGTCGCTTTCATAGCCGGATTTACCCAAATATGATTGTCAAACTTCTCTCTCTAATCGGTGTATGAGTTTTTTTTGAATACAACTGTACGAGCCATTCACAGATTAAAAATTTGTTGTTCATATAAATTTCCATATTAGAGCCATAACAGAAGAAAATCAGAATCTAACCTAATATTATGTTTTCATTTTCTAGTCAAATTTTAGTAAAATGAATAAAAATGTCTATTTAAAATCATAATTTTCAAGGAAATATGTATATCGTCGGCCTAGTCAGAAAAATGAATGTCTCCATTTTTGTAAATTTTTCTGGAGAGACAAAAAACTGTTTTTTTTATAAGTATTTGTGTAATGCAAATTTTATGAAATTTTTTACATTTTAATCCTTTTTTAATATAGTTAGGGTTCTGCAATTTTACAGGGCGATTAACTCGTAGATTGGTCATCGAATGACATGAACAACTTACTTTTGGTAAAAAGTGGAATTATTCATTTTTCTGACTAGGACAACAATATACAGGGTGTCCTAGAAGTCGCGTCCCACAGCCATACCATGCTATTGGGAGAGCCCACTAAATGTGGGAAAAATATTAGAAAACATCTTTTCCAAAAAATAGCAAAGTTATAACTGCTCAAAGTTGAGAACTTTAGGAGGCTTTGACGCATTAAGTAAAGCGAATTATGTAATTGTCATCATAGAATATTGATTCCGTATTGCCTGCTAACGTATACAATCGAAAAAATTTCGTTTTTTGTAGTTTGTTTCAGAAATAACAAATTTTTGTTTTCGATCACATTGCTATGAAAAATGAGCCGGCAACGTTAAAAAGTTACCAGTTCATTTTTCATTTCTCAAGATACCTTGCATTTTTCCATATAAAGTTCATTAAGCTGCCGGACAATATTAGCTCAAAATTATCATTGTTTACATTCACTGGACACATAGTAACCTGAGAACGAAGATATGAGACTAATCCCCTGTATACTTTTTATATTCCTCAGCTACTTGGTATTGTCCACAGAAAACGTGAATCTTTGATGAAAAAATATGATACTATTTACACGCCCTGTATAGTATGTTGATTTTATTTTTTGGACATTTCCTCGCTACAGGCAATTCGCCCATAACAGGGCTACAATTGAAAAAAAAAACATTCAAATTTTGAAAAATTCGCAAAGTCGTTTCAACAGGTGATTGAAACAGTAACCGAGCAATTTATAAAAGCCAATGAAAGTACTCTTCGTTATTTGATATTCAGTATTCTGTTTAAGAGCCAATACAGAATAGGATGAGAATTTCAGTTTCCTATTAGGAGACCTGATATAATTTTATATCGTGGCAATGTAGATGTCATTATCGAAATGAAATATGATAAAAATTCTAAAGAAGCGCTTAAGCAAATTATTGAGAAAAAATGTTTTGATATACTATTTAAAACGAAACAAAGTTTTGATACAGTTAGAGAACATATCTACATGGGAATAAATGTGGAAACAGTTCTAAATGTTAACATAAGTTACCTTTGTAACAGCATTATGTTAGGTCAGGCTGAACATATTTGATTTCTAAGAATTTGTGAATTGAAAATTATGCATTTAAATAGGTACGATTTTCTTTTCAATAGATTTATTATTCTTGTCTACCCGGCAACTTTTATTTTTTGACTTGCAAGGTTTCTCTTATAATTCTTCTTCTTCTTTTCGGTTTTTTGGCTGTTCTCGTAGCAATTGCCATTCTTTTATAATTCTAAATTGACGGATAAAAAACTTGACGAATTCACATTGGCAACACTGTTCCTAACCCCACATTTTTCCGTCATTGCCCGTGTTTGCAGTTTGTTCAATCTGTTTTTAACAAATTTAAAGCGCAAAAATGGTAAGTCCTGCTTTTTTTTATAATCACAGCCTCACTAACAGTTCAATTGAATATTAGAAACCGCTTATATTGCACGGCCACGAACGTTCCATAAACCAAATTAAATATAATCGTGAAGGCGATCTGCTCTTTTCGTCTTCCAAAGATAATAAGCCGAATGTGTGGTATTCCTTGAATGGGGAACGTTTAGGTACCTTTAATGGACATCAAGGTGTCGTTTGGTGTATCGATGTAGACTGGACGACCACAAAATTCATATCTGGAGCTGGAGATAACAGTTGCAAGCTATGGGATTGTGAAACTGGCAAAGAAGTGGCAAATATAAAAACAATGTCATCAGTAAGAACGTGCATGTTCAGCTATTCAGCTAATATGGCTGTATACTCAACGGATACAGCCATGGGACAGCATTGTCAAATAGCCATTCTTGATGTGAGAACCCTTGATGAAAGTATTTCCCATCAGGATCCTATTTTGAGAATTCCCATAAGTGGATCTCGAGTTTCGTCAATTCTCTGGGACAATTTAGATGAGACTATTATCACTGGACATGAGAATGGCGAAATCATTCAGTGGGACTTGAAAGTGGGAAAGAAATTGAACAGTATTAAAGAACATGACCAATTGATTAACGATATGCAATGGAATAAGGACGGTACAATGTTTATTACGGCGTCGAAAGATCATACTGCAAAATTGTTTGATGCCGAAACCCTTATGTTGTTGAAAACGTATAAAACCGAGAGGCCGGTTAATTCAGCTGCAATCAGTCCTATTGCTGAACATGTTGTTTTAGGTATGGAATATTAATTTGAGTTTGAAATTATGTAAGCAATAAAAATACGATTTTCTTCCCAAGGTGGGGGTCAAGAAGCCATGGAAGTAACAACAACCAGTTCCAGGGCCGGCAAGTTTGATTCTCGATTCTTCCATTTGGTATTTGAAGAGGAGTTTGCAAGAGTTAAAGGCCATTTTGGACCAATTAACAGTGTGGCTTTCCATCCGGATGGAAAATCTTATTCTTCAGGCGGAGAAGATGGTTATGTTAGGGTCCACAATTTTGATTCTTCATATTTTGAATACAATTTTGATTATTAACAACATTTATTATAAATAAATAAAATTATGGATTATTATCCAAAATACTTTCATGGTTACAGGTAAAAAAAATTCTGTTGAAAATTCCCTACTTATGATCATGAAAAATTGATTTTGTGAACTTGGTTGCATAACTTGCATATAAATACAGGTTTCTTGCTTACGTTAGTAACACAAGTCAGGCAATCAGACTTTTTCAGAATATCTTCACATTGTTATAAATACCAATGTTAAATATAAATCAATGATCGCTCTCCTTTCTGTATATAGTGTTGCATTACCTCTTCATCTGTTATTTAATGCGAGCAATCTAGTTTTAAACAAATAGTCGCTTAGATAATGTTCCTCCTTCTGCGGCATCCAGGAGTTTCCTTTTTAACGAGGGTCTTTCGCATTCCTCAATTTTTCTAATATTTTGTGGCAACGGCAATTTAGCGTTCAAAGTAGGTGCTGGTTTATTACTGAAAAATGGCATTTTCAGACATTCAGTGCAATTTTTACGAGCGATCGGATTCAAGGCGAGCATAGCTTCGAGAAGATCCAACAAATCGTCTCCTGCCGCAGTGAAAATCGATTTTAAAGGAATGGACGGGAACGTTTTGAATTCCATATAATCGGAAAGCATTTTGACTCCTGGCCAAGTTTCTTCAGTGGGACTGCCAAGAACTCCAAATATTTTTGTTAATTGGTCCAAATCGGATTCGCCAGGGAAAAGGGGCACTCTGAGAAGAAGTTCGGCAAGAATACAACCCACTGCCCAGATATCTATACAAATGCCATATTGTTTAGCTCCAAATAGAAGTTCAGGCGCTCTATACCACCTTGTAACAACCTAAAAACGTATCTTTTATTAATACATCCCTACATTCTTTATATCAAATAGACCTGACTAGTGTTAATTCTATTTGGAGAGCCATACATTTTTGCCAAACCGAAATCTCCTATTTTTAATACTCCTTTACCATCAACTAATAAATTATTGGGCTTCAAATCTCTATGCAATATCCAGTTCAAGTGCAAATACTCCAAACCTTTCAGCGTCTGTAGTGTGTAACACTTGATATTGGCAGTGGTGAGGATAATGGTGTTGTCTTTAATGATTACCTCCAGGTCCGTGTCCATGAAATCAAACACCAAAGACACATTGGACATGTGCCCAAACACGTCCAGGAGCCCAATAAGGTTCTCATGATGCAATTCCTGCAGTAACTTGATTTCCCTCAGTGCCGTTCTATTTATACCGTCTTGAGCCTCTTCCCTGCTTCCGATTTTTATCTTTTTTACAGCCACGATATTGCCGGTCTGAATATCTTTCGCTTTGTAGACGGTGGCGAACTGGCCCTCACCCAAAAACTCAATTTTTTCATATCTATTCTGCTTGTTTGTCATTATGAGTACAACTACATTGAAAAAGTAAGGTTATGACACAAATGTTAGTAGTGGCTCAAGCAATCATATTTGTAATTTTAACGATCAAATCTAAAAACACATTAAATAACAGCAGAAAGCTATAGTTTTTAGAGAAATTTTGATAAGAAAATATGTGAACCAAAGGAAAAATAAATAAAATCATATTTGAAAACTAAGATGCATTTTTTAGTTAGGTGTCCGCAGTTTCATGAACGTGAATTTAGCATGATTTCTAAACATACTTAAAGTGGAAAACCATTAACAAATCAAAATGGCAAAGTTGAAAAGTGCCAAGTGAACGACGAGACACCTACATGCGTGTAACTCCTTCCTGTTTAATATTAACTGAGGTTTTGGAACAGATATTTGAATCAGCTATGACGCCAAATTTTAATTGAAACTGTAGAGTTTTATTAAAAAACAAGTCAAGGTCCCCTGACGCGAATCAATACAAGTCTCGAATGGGTCATTTTAAATGAGCAGGAAAAAAAATAGCGGAACCAAATATCCTGAATTACTCCCTCGTCAATATTGATCTGAACGCGACAAACGATGAAGAGGGCGTGATAAAGAACGGAATATAGAAAGGGAGGTGCGCTAAATACAATGTGCGAAACACATGGGTCGTCTTCGTTCAACACACACATATCTCGTAAAATTACAGAAGGCATGCGCAAAGTCTGATATAAAGCTATGTTGCCAGAACGAGAAAGACGTCTAGGGAAAAATTGTGAATAAGAGGGTTTCATGATTTCCAGGAATACAGATTCGAATTGACAACAGTGGCGGCAAGTTCAAAGCGTCAAAAAGAGACGGAGCTACGTGTTTCCATCTCTATTGACGCAATATTTGTCCCTTTAACGTTCATTCAAAGAGGGTTTCGGATTGATTCGGAGCTCGGGCAGTTTTTCCACTGGAATGTCGTGAACTTGTTCCAAAATAGAGGAAAATGTCCTCGATATCAGCTCAGGGGGTAGTGGAGAGGGCCTCGGCCGAACTCTCAAAACGCATCAATGGTCTTGGATTGCGAACTGGGAAGCATCACTCGTCCACATCGAAGAGTAGCAGCGTCATGGAACGGGTGACGAATGTGTTTTGCGGGGGCGGCAGCAGTTCCGCAACTATCATCGCACCAGAAAAACCATCAAGGTATCTTGTTTGGCCTTAGACAAATAACAAATTCAATTTGTTTTCTTTCAGATTGTTGCCGTCCAGACTGAAAGCGCCTCCAGTACGCAAACCAAAACAACCGTTCTCAATGCCTCCTCTAACGTGGGACCAACTCATGTTGGATGAGCGATTTTTATCGAAATTTTTCCTCTACTTTACTCCTGGCGAGCGTTGCATCCTTGCCCAAGTGTGTGTCCGATGGCGGGACGTTCTTTATAGATCGCAACGCTACTGGCTCGGTCTGATCCTCGTACTTCAATGTCGCGAATTTAGGGGCGTTCCAGTGAATGAACGAGCACGCCTTTATTCCTCCCTCTTGAGACGTGGCTTCCATAGCTTGTGTTTGGTAGGAGCAACCAATGAAGACGCTTTAGATCTGATTAACACCTTCCCGTTGGCTTCTAAACATGTGCACACATTAAAAATACGATGTTCCAGTATCGGAGATCACGCATTAGAATCGCTGATGGATCATTTACAGGCAAGACAACGGCATTAAAAGTGCGTCTCTGTACAATAATGTTGTTTTTTTTTGTAGGCGTTATACGAGTTAGAGTTGGCCGGATGTAACGAAATCACCGAACAAGGCTTGTGGCAATGTTTACATCCGAGAATCGTGTCGCTCAAATTGACTGACTGCATAAATGTGGCCGATGAAGCCGTGGGCGCAGTCGCTCAACTATTACCCGCCTTGTACGAGTTCCAGCTGCAAGCGTACCATGTCACTGATCAGGCTTTGGGGTATTTTAGTCCGAAACAGGGCGGCTCTTTGGGGGTGTTACGTTTACATTCCTGTTGGGAAGTCACCAATCACGGCGTAGTCAATATTGGTAACAGTAGATTCAATTAAATTCAATGCCTGTCTCTAAGTAAATTTTCCAGTCCATTCTCTTCCGAATTTAACCGTTTTGAGCTTATCTGGCTGCAGTAAAATTACCGACGATGGGGTAGAGCTTATCGCGGAAAATTTGCAAAAATTACGATCGCTGGATCTCTCTTGGTGTCCACGGATAACTGACGCCGCTTTGGAATATATCGCTTGCGATCTAAATCAATTAGAAGAACTCACTTTGGACAGGTGAGTAGGCGGATCAATTTAAAGTGGGAGGAGCCATATCTTTATTTTTAATTTTTAGGTGCGTTCACGTGACTGACATAGGAATAGGTTATATATCGACAATGCTCTCATTACAATCGTTGTATCTACGTTGGTGTTCACAAATAAGAGACTTTGGACTGCAACACTTGTGCGGAATGAGAAACCTACAAGTTTTATCATTGGCAGGTCCGTATTCATAACTTTCCCTTACATATCATGTATGTCGTGATGTGTCATCTGAAAATGTTTTAGGTTGTCCACTGTTAACGTCGAATGGTCTCTCCAGTTTGATCCAATTGAGACATATGCGCGAATTAGAATTAACCAACTGTCCGGGTGCCTCTCGTGAGCTATTTGACTATCTCAGAGAACATTTGCCTCGTTGCCTGGTTATAGAATAAACAAAACTCTCCCACCTACTTAGATGGTCTAGTAGTGACGTAATAATATTCCGATGTCAATCTGAATTTAACTTAGGGCAACGTTGCCGCGTCAACGCTCATCAGACCAGGATGTGCAATAAGTTCTGTGTATTTTGTTTGTGTGACGTCTAGTCTCTTTGTGATGATCATTATTGTTTTTTTTTCTTTCTATTTAAAACGCTTTTGAAACGTTGCAATTTCGTATGTGTTTGACAGATAATTCCTTTGATATGTACATATGAAAAAGGGCAAGTTCTTATATTTAATCATTGTTTGTCAATAAAATAGATATTTTCCAGCAAAAATGTTTTAATTCATAATTAATCACAGCCTAAAATTAGCGGGTTTGCCAATTTAAGTATCCCACCAGCTTAAAATCCCCAATCCAGGCTCATTAATACTACCCTAAAACAGTTTTCGAAAATTCACTAAACAGCCTAATGACAAAAAAATTCTAGTTACCGTAAGACTATAGGGAACCTTATTTTCACCCGGTTCTTGTGTTTCTTGTATTCCCATAATGGGACCAGTTGGTGCAGTTTCAGTAAACGTCTCGGCGGTCACTCGGAATCTTATGCAATCTCCAGAATCCATGAATAAATTGTGTTTGTTACCATCGCCAGTGTCATACTCCCACATCCAGGCCTGTTCTGTTTCATTAAACTTTGAAGGATGTTGCAGGGCGTTGGGTGGAATAAGAATGTCATCAAAAAAGCCCAGACTAACTAAGAAAAATATATATTTAACAATTGTCCATGACTTTAAAATTATAATTACCATGCACGCCTTCTTGACTGCAACACCTTATTTTACCCACCAGGATTTCTTCCATGAATGGCCGGAAAATAATATATCGAAATGTTACAATGGTATGAGAAGCTCCGTCTCCGGGAATTATGAACGACTCCTTCAGGCCAGTTATATCGAATAGAGCTATACAAAGGCCCACATTTAAAACTACCTAGATTTTAAGAGTTTCCTATTGATATTAAACTTCTTTGAGGTTTTGTGAATTACCTTATTCGCTAATTTGTTGTTCAATTCCACTGCAATTGCATCATTCAATTTCATATTGAAGTTTTCTGGCATAATACGAGTAACATTCTTCATTTCCGCAAGGATAAACATGGTTTCCGTACATTTATGAGACTAAGGCTCAACGAAATAAAGTTTGTAGTTTAAGAATCAGGCTAATTTACAATGTACAATATTTGTGATGCATAACAACTGTACCTAAAATGAATTATTTTCATAATTACCGAAGTAATAATGAAATTTTGCAAAATTTATAACTCTAACATAAAAATAATGTTTTCAAAAATCCTTTTTGTTTAAGTTTCATAGAGAAATGCAATATTTCTCCTGTGTAAAACAGACTGCAATAAAAAATTTTGCTGTTGACAAATGAAGTGTCATATCAACTGTCAAATATCATTTGTTTCGATTCTGCATAAAAGTGCGGTTAGAACGGCGTTGTTGAACAAATCCAACCGGAAAATGTAAACAAGTGATGATTGTTGGAGTATTTGATAACAAACTCGATTAAAAAAAACATAATTGAGGACCCTGGAATTTGACCTGCCCCCCATACTGATTTACCTGTATTCGTAGCAATAGCATAGATTCGCTTTTATTCCCACATTGTCTATAGGAAATGTCTTCCACAAGAGAAAAGTATGGTACTTTAATTGGAGCCATAGATGAGGGCACCTCAAGCACCCGGTTTCTAGTAAGTAGTTTTTAACAGCAATTAAATTGTTTTCAAAACAGTTTGACTTTCTTAAGGTATTTGCATCGAAAACGGCAGAAGTTCTTACCTACCATCAGCGTGAGGTGCCCCATGTTTGTCCTCAGGAAGGATGGTTCGAACAGGACCCCATTATGATTCTACAAGCGGTCCAGGACACTATAAATGTGACGTGTGATAATTTAAAGAAGTTAGATATTGATTATGAGGAGATTGGGGCTATAGGCATCACAAATCAAAGAGAAACGACAGTCTTATGGGACAAATATACCGGGAAACCACTCCACAATGCACTTGGTAAGTCAAATGATTACAAAAATACGTTTATTAACATGAAATAAAGTCTGGATGGATATGAGAACGTCAAGCACAGTAGATGAGATACTCCAATATGGGAAGAAGGATACCAATTTTTTGCAGTATACGTGTGGTCTGCCAGTGAGCACCTATTTTAGCGCCTTAAAAATAAAATGGATGATGGACAATGTTAAAGATGTAAAAGAAGCGATGAACGATGGCAGATGCCTTTTTGGAAATATCGATTCTTGGCTTATATGGGTAAAATTTCAAATAGTAATGTACATTATTTACATTCCGTTTGCATTAATTAGAACTTTACCGGAGGCAAAAATGGGGGACTTCACATCACCGACTGCACTAATGCTTCCAGAACTATGCTTATGAATATTGAAACTCTCCAATGGGATCCCCAACTTTGTAAGGTATTCGGAATCCCCATGGATATTTTACCGCAAATAAAGAGTTCCTCTGAAATATACGGATACATGGCCGATGGATTTACTTTAGCTGGAGTACCAATATCAGGGGTTAAGACTAAATTACTAAAGTGTTTCAGATACTTATATTATCTTTCATATTCAGATACTGGGTGATCAACAGGCTGCACTAGTTGGTCAATTATGCTTTAAAATCGGACAAGCAAAAAGTACTTACGGCACTGGATGCTTTATTCTTTACAACACTGGACCATGTGTAATAGGAGGGATTATTCCAAAAAGCGTGTTTTCTGTTAAAATTGCCTTTTACAGATGGTGCATTCAAATCATGGACTTTTAACAACGGTAGGCTATAAATTAGGGCCAGATCAACCAACAATTTATGCACTTGAGGGATCAGTTGCAATTGCAGGTTATTAATGTTGTTTGTACGTATATTATATAAAGTGGACATCAACTTGCCGCGGTTTGCAAAAGCTCTATAACAGAGGAGGTTCAACTAATATTAATTTCTATAAATAGGAATCTCCTTAAGATGGCTTAGGGATAATTTGCAAATCATTAAAGATCCTAGTGAGGCAGCAGAATTAGCTCAAACCGTTTCTGAATCAGGAGAAGTTGTCTTTGTACCCGCCTTTTCAGGCTTATATGCACCCTATTGGAGAAAGGACGCTAGAAGGTATTACTTTACTACCCTTTAACCTATTAACGCCCAAATTTTCTTTTGAAAATTTTTATTGGAATAGTTATATTTATGGATAAAAGATTATGTATGTATATGTCAAATTCTAAAATCCCCAAATGGAGATTATGAGCGTGAATAGGTTAAGAGAGTACGAATTATAATATGACTAAAAAAATTTGTGGTCATGGCGTCAGATTTTTACTTTTAGGGGGTTGCGATCCCCTAAAAGCAAGCGGGTTATAATCAATTGAATCATATCCCAAATTCATCATTCGCCACAGTATGATCAGTTAAGACCCTACTGGATGACAAACGTTAGAAATGTCATTTTCAGTATGTAAACTCTCAACTGTAATTTTATAAAGCAATAACTAGACTTGTACGCCATCTGTTGAACGCGAGGAATATTTGCAGTGTTTTTTGTGGACTGACAGAAGAAACCAAGCCTGGACATTTGGCGAAGGCAGCACTAGAGGGCGTATGCTATCAAGTAAGAGATGTTCTTGAAGCCATGTCACTGGATTGTGGAATACCATTAAAAAAACTACTAGTCGATGGTGGTATGACTGTCAACGATTACTTAATGCAAATGCAAGCTGATTATTGTGGCATTCCTGTTGGTAGGCAAATAAGGAAATTTTATTATGTTTCAATATAATGTCGCTGGATTTTCTTAGTCAGGCCCACGATGTTGGAGACGACAGCCTTAGGGGCGGCAATTGCGGCCGGCAGCGCCAAAGGGGTTGAAGTATGGGACTCATCCAAAATTAAGGCTACACCCAATGATGTGTTCACTCCGTCAATTGGACCTAATGGTTGGACCTCACGGTTATGAGACAGATGAATACTTATTTGAAAATTTTATAATTTCAGTTCGAGATATGAAATATACTCGTTGGAAAATGGGCATTGAACGTAGTTTGGGTTGGGCAGTAGAGGACGATAAAAGACCGGAATTGTCCCGTAAGACTATTTCATTAATTCTTGAAATTTTTTTCAAAACTGCAATTGTTATTTAAAAAATGTATTCAATTTTTGCTCAGATTTTCGATGTCTGTCAGACGATTATGGTTTGGGAGATCTTCATGCAGGTGTGAATATTAGAATTTCACGTTTTCTAATAATTGCCTTGTTAGCTTGCTTTTACTAACATAAAACCTTTAAACAAGACGTTTGAAAAGCCAGTAATATTACTGTTTTGTTTATTTCAGCTTCACAAAGCATCATAGCCTCATTGCCGGGATCCTGGTTCCTCTTGGGCACCGCACTAATGCTAGTAGTGGCCCAAATTTTAAAAGGAAAAACCACTTTTTAGATTCTTAGACATATTTATTTTCATGAATATCACACATAGTTCGGCTGTGATTACTTAATTTTGTTTTTTGTTTTTTTTTTGGTTGAATACACTGCCTTGTAGAGACTCTAAACCGTTTTATTGTTTTATTCAAAATGTGCTGAAAGAACGCAAAACCTTGCATTAGTGGAATTTGAAAAAAAATTAGAGTTGCGTCTTAATTGTAATTTTTAAATTACGTCAACTGTCAATAACTCTGAATAAAAAAAATGCGATTTGAAAATGTAGATTAAGTTTAAATTATTAGACATTGGACACTGCAAACAAAATTTCTAATTTAAGGGTGGCTTAAGGCTAAGCGAATAAAATAGCTACATTTTTACAAACAAAATAAAATTTAAGTTTTGTCTAATTTTAGGCAACGTTTAGTAAAACTTCATATTTAAGTGTCACCCGTGCAAACGGGCATTAGTCTAAAAATATTTTATTAATTTGTCAAACTCGAGAGACAAGGGGCGAGTTCAGCATTGACATCTTGGAGCCTCCGCGATGTATTCTCCTTGTTATTCACGTGATCTGTGACGTTTTATAGGATTTGTGATCACATGAGCGACAAGTAGAATACATCGCGGAGGCTCCAAGATGTCAATGCCGAACTCGCCCAAAGTAAAGGCTAATAAGTAAGGTTAATACCTTGTAAAAGTACCAAATTCAAATCGCATTTAATAAAAAAACAAAAAACTATTTACATGTGTTTTCAATTCGCATTACGAAATGCACATTGACTTAATGCGAATTAAATATGTGTATGTAAATGTAGTAATTATTTTTCATGATTAAAAAAAAAGACTTTCCTCTAAAGGGGCAAATTATAGAATTCTGAATATTTATTGAGTCCCAGCATCCCATTGGAGGGCGCCACGGTTAGGCTCTCAGCATCACCGTCGTCATCGCGGCGACAAAATCTGGATTTGGAAGAAAATCGATAAAACGGAGGAGCATACACTAGTCATCTTTTTCGCACCGCCGCCCCACGACTGCCAAGGCACACAAAATAGCAGCAGTAGCAGCAGCAGCAACCCGGACTCTGGAATAGAGTCGCAACGAAGGGGAATCTTTTTTTTTTGATCCAGGAACTCTGGCAATAAACTATTGTGAATGTGTTTTCAGTGCTAAAAAAGAACGCCGTTAAAACTTAGGGATAGTGTGAGTGTAATTTGACTCAAATTTCTGGAAGTATAAAATTTGTAGAGAATTAAACTGCTCAAACAATAGCCAAATACGTTAATAATCCCCACCGTTATCATCTGGAAAAAATGTCTGAACTAACATTAGTCCAGGTAGGACACTACATTTTAATCTTTAGTAGATAAGGGTAAGGGTTACGTTCCAAAGGGCAAATGATCACCCCTCCTCCACACCCCCGCCAC
>JABRWK010000177.1:128930-142615 GCA_013372445.1 Hypothenemus hampei | reverse complement strand
AAAAAAAAAAATATTTTTTGCCTGTCTCGACTAAGAATGCATTCTGTCAAAATAAAAAATTGAAAATTTCGCATCACTGATTCTAAAATTCCTCTTAATTGCTTTTACTTCTCGTGTAATTTCAATTTTCGATTATTTAAAACTGTCAATTTTAAAAACCCCCATAAAAAAATCCAAAACATTTTTTTATTTTTTTTATTTTTTTAGTGTATTAAAACTGCATATTTTCAGTTCCATTTTGCCGCAAAAAACAGAAAGATATCTTGAAAAACAAAAAAGTTATGCTTAAATGAAATTCGTCAGTACTCATTGCCGGACCCTATAGTAACCAAATATTGCTAAAAATACGTTGTTATTCAGATAAAAGCTCTTGAAATCGGTTAAAATAGTTATTTGTAAATCAAGGCCGCGAAATACAACTTTAGTGCCTGAGAAGAAAGTTATAGTCGAGACCGCTTTCGGCCGAGACAATATAACTTTGAGGACACTATAGTATTTTGCAGCCAAGGTGTACACAAAGTTTTTTGTGCAACCGGTATAATTAATTATAAACGAACTAAATTTGGACATCAAATTTTTTACATAATTTAAAATTGAATTGAAAAGATTATTTGTTAACTTGAAATGAGCATCTTTATTTAGAGTTAATATGTATACAGTTGAAACGGCAAATCATTTTCCCGTGTGTCACCATTTTCCAGTCATATTCAAAACATGCCCTATGTTGTCCTTTTATTATTTTTTCTACAGGCGGTTATAAAACGTCATTTTACACATTGTAAACAGTGTCAAAAGTGCTTCTTTATCCGTATTCGTGTATAAAAACTGTTGCTAAGGTTTTACCGTGCGTAAAGAACGCTCGGATTTTTTTTGCACCTCACCTTCGGTTCGGCGCAAAACAGCTCCGAGCTCATGCCATTAAACATCCCTTTACACACTTATTACATAAATAACTATTATACCTGTGAGAAAAAGAGACAATATTAAAAAGTCATGTCTTCTAAGTTAAAAAATATGTTACTAAAAAAAGACAACACTATAAAAGATGTATTAAATTGATTTTTTATCAATAAAATTAATCAATGATGACAGGTGTACGTCAGGGAGGGTTTTTAAGTAATTTTTGGCATTGCAGTATATTTTTTCCACGTTTTTTGAAGAAATTGTATTCTAAAGTTCGCTCTACAAGATTAACATCAGTTCTGATCAGAGCTATTTGTGTATTTTTTGTGTTTTTTCAGTAAGTATTTTCTGACATAAATATAACATGTATGACATAAAAGCATGACTAAAGCTTGGACGGTGTGTTTTTAGTAATGTCTGGAAAAATCCTTGGCGTTTATTTAAGGAAAAAAAAATCTGCGTTTGCTTTCTATTTAAGCGGCACATGTAAATATTGTAGATAAAATTTTATTTCATAGTTACACAGCTCATAGTTATCTGTGGTGTCCATACTGCACGAGATAGTGAGCTAAATTTTTAATTATTAATCTCCTGAGACGTGACGATAGCCACGACCAAAATTTACAAACTTTTTTTCTCTCCGTATTTTCGATTTGATTCATATGAAATTAATGACGTATAAGTTATGACGCACGGGGAATGACTCACCGTTTCAACTGTATCTTATAGTTATGTTTTAATTCGAATTATTATTTACATTCATGGATAAACCAAAAACTAGTCACAACAACCACTTCCGAACAATTGATGTTGTTTGACACAGTGTTCCTTTCTGCAGCATTTGTAACAACATTTGAAGTGGACACAGAAGGTTTAGGAAATATTGGATTAGAGATTTTAATTTTATTTTGTATTGAATCTTCAATGTAGCCTTCGGCTACATTTACCGAACGCCATCCTCCGTGTCTCTTCAACGTAGTTATACTTGCGCCGCTAATCACCACCAAAGTGGCCGATCCTCGTGGATAACAATGTCCAGTATAATTGTTGCTGTTCGGTAATTTAAGATATTTGGCAATTAAAGATGGAATTTTTCCTATTGTGTGGACACCAACAACTTGATTGCAACATTTTCCACTTTAATAACAAAAATAAACGGTTAATATAAGCATTTTTTGGACGGAGACTTAGATACTTCCGGCAAATTTTAAGAAATTCCAAATTTGTTATAGTGAACGTACGTGGTCGATTCGTTTTATTTTCTTGAATACGTATAATTAATGCAGTGTTAACATCTTCCATATATTTCACACATAATTTTATCAACTCGTCCCTACGCATTGCTCCAGAAATACCAACGATTAGTACAACTTTCCACAATAAATATTCGTTATCACTTGCTTTGGTTATAAATTCATTTATTTGTACCGTAGTTAATATGCAAGATTTTTTCGCTCGTTACCCGACAGATTTTTTTTTCAACAGGGGCACTAACTTCTGAAATTAGGAAATATCAATACCATCTTTTATATTGAATGTACATTTGAGCATAGAATAAATACTCCACAAGCTCGATGATTTTAGTACTTTTGATTGTTCTTCCAAATATGCCATCAGGATGTTTTTCGATAATTTTGTCACCTTTCTGGCGCCACACCACGCTTTGAAAAACGCTTTGAAATCTTGATACGCCTATATTGCTGTTTCGACTTTTCTGGGATTAGTTGATGTGTCGTAGCATCCGCAATTAATCGTATGTAATTCTGGTGGAGTGCATTTATCACAAGACTCATCGGAGTCGGACATTTTCGTAAATTGAAATTGGCAAAAATTATTTTGACCGTCAATTGGGGTAATAAGGAACACTGGGGGCAATAAGGAACAAATCTTTCAGTTTGTCTTCGGACGAAGTAGTGTTGAAGTTTCAGTCTCGGAGTATGTGAATCTCAAACCTAATATAAAACCCTTCAATGTTCTCATACTTCCAATTTGAAAATTTAACACGAACTCCTCCGAACACAAACTGAAAGATTTGTTTCTTATTGCCCTCAGTGTTCCTTATTACCCCAATTAACGATATTGCTAATGATTCCGTAGACATTGTTGTTGATTTTTATAGAGAAATTCTTAAAGAATCATATAGTAAGTGTTCTTTGTAACTTAGCCATCTTTACAACTTGGCCTCTCAACGACACTTCAACTTTCTAATAGGGCTAGAACCAAAATTCGGTTGTCATTGACTGGCACCGACACAAAAACAATTTAAATACACATTTTTAGCAAACACTATAATTTTATAGTGTGCACTGAACAAGATTTGAAAAAAATTATAGGAAAAAAATAAAAGATCAAAATTCGTACTCATAAAGTTCAATTTCCAATAAAAACTTAAGGTAAATAAATTTTCTGCGTTACTTTTTCTATTTTCATATTCGAAATTGGTTTTTAGCATATTGTGATTTGAATTTTTGATGCCGGTGTCAATAAGACACTGAATTTTATGCCGGTTTTCGATTTTAATGAATAATAGACGATCTAAATAGTAGATAAAAAAATGCGGGTTTGTAAACTTTTATGCAAAAAATAATTATCCTAATATTATGTGCAATTTTTTAAGCTTAACCTAAAGAAAAAATCAATATTTTTCAATAAAGTATCTTTCAGCATTTGTGGAGCGAATTAAGATGCTGGGTAGGGTAGGGTAAGCCATAGTAAGGTAAGGTAAGGCAAAGGCTCTGGAGTGAAGGAGGCATAAATTTTTTTAATAAGTAGGCTAAAACTTCTTACTAGTCCCACACTCCCTGGGTTAACTTACCCAGCACTTCAACTCACTCCATGGGTCCCGAAAGACACTTTACCTATTGGAAATTAAAAATATTGATTTCTTTTCGCAAGATAAGATTAAAAAATAGCACAAAATATTGAAATTAAATTTTTTTTGCCATGAAAGTTAAAAACCTCGCATTTTTTGTTTTAATCTACTATTTAGAACGTCGGTGATTGTGCAGTTAGGAGATATGCGATTTTCAAGCGGTTTTCAATTTTAATGAATAGTAGGCGTCCTAAATAGTAGTTTAAAAAAAATGCGGATTATTCAACTTTTAAATTTTTTTTTTTTTAATTTGAACATTTTGTGCCATTTTTGAAGCTAAATTTGACATTTTCAATAGGTTAAGTGTCTTTCGGGACCCGTGGAGTGAATTGGGATGCTGGGTGGGGTAAACAACAGACACGACGCCGACACGACACCGACACGACACCGACACGACATCAAAGGTTAACTTCGCATGAGCAAATGTAACCAGAATGACTCTCGCACGAGGCTGGACGCCTCTTTGCGAGCCCGGCCTTCGGCCGTCTAACCTTTTATCATGCTCGGCTCGCTACCGCTCGCCTCGCCAATGTGTTTGTTGGCATTCGCATATTGTATATTATCACATAATGGATACTATGCGAATGCCAGCAAACACACTGGCGAGGCGAGCGGCAGCGAGCCAAGCATGATGAAAGGTTAGACGGCCAAAGGCCGGGTTCGCAAAGAGGTGTTCAGCCTCGTGCGAGAGTCATTCTGGTTACATTTGCTCATGCGAAGTTAATCTTGGCAGTCGTGTCGGTTGTTTACCCCACCCAGCACCCCCATTCACTCCACGCGTCCCGAATGACACTTAAGTATTGAAGAAAATGATCAAAATTAGTATTAAAACACGATCAGGGAAGTGAGTTTTCTAAAAATATTTTTTTAATTTCCAAATAATTTATGGATAATCCGCATTTTTTTTTAACTACTATTTAGGACGCCTTCTATTCATTAAAATTGAAAACCGCTTGAAAATCGCACATCTCCTAACTGCACAATCACCTAGGACGTCATTACTCAATGAAATGAATGAATGAAACTTCAGAAAATCGAGTGTCTTTTAACGACATCGACACCGAGTTTTTTTCAATATGTTTGAAAGTGGCGTCAAAAACGTAGGTTAGTCTTTTTTTTCCTTGTAATAATTTGAAGTGTGTTGAACTTATTCTTTTTCTTATTCATCTCTTTTTTTTGGTATTCGCCTATCGATATCCGTATAGATAAGACATGCTATGTGTGCGAACCAAGTAACCAACAAAACATCTTTTTTAAAAAACACCCGTTAAGATGACAGATCTAGCTAAGAATTTACATTCGGTATACTTAATCTATCACCTTAAAATCAAGCCACTAGGCAATAAAAATATCAGGAATTCTCTCCAGTAATGGAGGGAATTGAGTCAGGAAAAACGACTAGTGCACATGAGGGCACTTAGAACCATGACCCAACCAATCAAACACCGCCAAGGCTTAATTCCGAAACTGTTCCTTCGCAAATCTCTCCATTAAAAATAGTTCGAACTCAGAATAACGAGTGGCAAACCATAAGATCGTACAAACGACGAAGACAATAGATAGCCCCACTGAAGAAGCAGAAAATCCTACAGTTCCACTAACAACTCAATTTACACCCTTGACTCCCAACGCCAGAGATGAAGAAGAGGGACGAAACAGTCACGCAAATAACTCCCAACCTACTGATCCCAAGCTACCACCTATTTATGTACCAGGCGTTTCCGACATATCTAAATTACAAAATAAACTATGTGCATTGCAACTACCTGATGAAATCACATACAAGGCAGTCAATAAGAACCAAATAAGAATAATCACAAGCTCAAGTGATTCTTATAGAGGAGTGGTCAGATTCCTTAAAGAGGACGGAGCAGAATTTCACACACACCAGCTAAAACAAGACCGTGCTTTTAGAGTAGTAATTCGAAACCTACATCCCTCATTACATTAAAACATCAGAAGTAGAAGAACTAAAGAAGCTACATCATTATTTTTCATTGACTTAGAGCACCATGCAAATAACCAAGAGATTTATAAACTTCAAAGACTTCTTGGAGCACAAATCGCAGTCGAATCTCCACGGAAAGCAAAAGCCATCGCTCAATGTACACGGTGTCAACACTATGGGCATACCAAAAGTTACTGTAACAGGCCATATCGTTGTGTCAAATGCAGCGGTGACCATGAGATAACTAAATGCTCCAAACCCAAAGATACTCCGGCAACCTGTGTTTTATGCAGCGGGGACCATCCGGCTAACTACAAGGGCTGCGAGGTTTACCATGAAATTCGCAAGAGAAAGAACCAGACTACAGAAACGCCTCGAGAGACGGGGACCAAACCTAGAGTTCCCAGCATACCACGTAATGCAAATCAAAGCAATGTTTCGGCTGAACAGGTGTCCTCACAGACTAATACGAATAAAACATACGCCCAAGCTCTTCAGAATAGCAGCAATGCCCAAGAAAATGTGATCCCATCCTCCAATGAATTCGTAAACTCAATCAATCAATCCTTTGCCAAATTAGAAGTGGCCATGTTAAAACAAGCTGAACAACTGTCTTCTCTCATCACACTACTTACCACTCTCGTTTCCAAATTGGTATAAATGGCCAATAAAACATTTAAAATACTACTCTGGAATGCTAATGGCATAATCCAGCACAAGCTCTAGCTGGAACAGTTCCTAAATTCTCGTAATATTGACATGTCACTAGTGTCAGAAAGTCACTTTACCAAGAAATCCTACCTAAAAATACCTGGTTATCAAACTTATTGCACATTGCACTCTGATGGTAGGGCACACGAAGGTTCAGTTGTTCTGATTAGAACTGGTATAAAACATCATGAAATAGAGAAGTTCGAAAGTAAAACACTTCAAGCCACTAATATCCAAGTCTGTACCAGCAATGGACCCTTTACTGTCTCGGCTATCTACTGTCCACCCAAGCATAAACTCGATCTGAACGAATTAGACAGCTTCTTTAAAACCCTAGGACACAAATTTATCACGGGAGGCGATTACAATGCTAAACATTTGCAGTGGGGTTCGAGGCTCATAACATCTAGAGGTAGAATATTACAGTCACTAATTGAAAAGAGAAATTTTTCAACTCTTTCAACTGGAGAACCCACATATTGGCCTTCTGACCACACCAAAATTCCGGATCTATTAGTCTTCTTCATAACCTCTGGCTTCTCGAATAGCTATATCTACCTGGAGTCCATCTACGAGCTGTCCTTTGACCACTCTGCAATCCTTCTAAGCTTCAGCTCTGAAGTAATTACCATAAAAACTCTACCTAGACTGTATAATTCGAAGACAGACTGGAACTTTTTTAGCAACTACGTAGAGGATAAAATTCAATCAAACATTCCATTAAAACCCAAAGAGAACATTGATGAGGCCACCAAAAGCTTTATTAAACTGCTGCATGAAGGTGCGATGAAAGCTACACCCAGGGTTCAAAATAATTTCCCATCAAATGAATTCAACTACTCCAAGGAAATCTTATCAAAAGTGAAAGAGAAGAAAAAAGCTCGTCGTCTTTGGCACAACAACCAGCGTAGGATAGAACAAAATTTAACAAGCTTACTCGGGACCTTAAGCGGCGACTCCAGAAACGAAAGAACGACACATTTGAAGATTACATGATCCTATCACCTTATGCTGATAATAATTACTCCCTCTGGAAAGCGACCAATTCATTTAAACGGCCTAAAATCCTTAGATCACCAATTAAAACCTCCAACGGATGGGCTAGAAGTGATCAGGAGAGAGCAAATGCATTCGCCAACCACCTCTCAGAGACTTTTATCCCACATTCTTCGACACAGTCTGACGATTGGGAGACTAAGGTACAAAACTTCCTAACTTGCCCTCTCCCAATGTGTAAACCTATGAAATGCTTCTCGCCAGCCGAAATTTCACAGCAAATAAAAATTCTTCAAGCTAAAACGGCCGCTGGATATGACCTCATAACTGCTAAAATTCTGCAACAACTACATAGGAAAGCATTGGTGTTCATCACCATTTTGTTCAACTCCATAATTTGTACAGCTCACTACCCATCTCAATGGAAAATAGCACAAATAGTAATGATTCCAAAGCCAGGTAAACCGGCTGAACAGGATACATCGTATCGTCCAATCAGCCTGTTGCCAATCATATCTAAAGTCTTCGAGAAACTGTTGCTCAAACGCTTAAAACTTGTAATTAATCAGAAATCTCTAATTCCTGATCACCAATTCGGCTTTCGAAATAAACATTCAACAATAGAACAAATTCATAGACTGACTAATGAAATTGTTGATTGCCTCGAAAAAAACGCCGCTGCTCTGCTGTTTTTCTCGGCGTCAAACAAGCTTTCGACCGGGTGTGGCACCCTGGACTTCTGTACAAAATAAAAACCAACTTGCCGCAATTTTACGTGCTGCTTAAGGCATATCTAAGCGGACGTGCCTTCTATGTCAGCGTTAACGACTCCTTCTCAGTCCAAGAAAATGTCAGAGCAGGATTAACACAGGGCTCGGTCTTAGGGCCAATACTGTACAACATTTATACTGCTGACATTCCTGTGGAAGAAAATATATTCATTTCAACCTTTGCCGACGACACGGCTCTCACAATGATCCTATGTGGGCAGCCACACTTTTGCAGCTGGAGCGGCATAGCATTTGTGATTGGCTTTCGAAGTGGCGAGTAGTAGCTAGAGTAGCTGGTGAACAGCCAGAAGTCAAAACATGTAACTTTTACAACGCGAAATGGCACGTGCCCGCCAGTTACTCTTAATGGAACTATTATACCCCAGGATGATTCTGTAAAATACCTTGGAATGTATTTGGATAAACGACTCAATTGGAAAAAACACATCCAAGCCAAACGTACCGAGCTTAATTTGAAGTTAAGAAAGATGCTATGGCTCCTGGGCCAGAAATCATCGTTGAGTCTATCCAATAAACTACTTGTGTACAAGGTCGTTCTGAAACCGATCTGGGCCTACGGCATACAGTTGTGGCGTACTGCCGGTCATTCGAACATAGAAATTTGACAACGTTTCCAATATAAAGCTCTGCGTACCCTCAGCTATAGCTCCTGGTATGTTAGCAACGATATTATACACACCGACCTCAATATTCCTTGGGTTCGAGACGAGATTCAACGTTCTGCATTTAAGTATCGAGATCGTTTGGATTCCCATCCTAACTAATTGGCGAACAATCTACTAAGCCTGGAAAACATCACTTGGAGGCTGAAAAGGTTTAAACCACCGGATCTGCTGGAGCGCTTTACCTAAGGCAAGAACTGCCTCACGATTAATTTTTCTTTCTTTTTCTTATTTTTATTTGTGCTGTCTTATACTACCACAGTCATCCAGTTGGTATTCGATCCTTGGGACCCGATCGAGTTCATATTGTTGAACTCGTTTTAAGTTAATCTGATGACTTTCTTGTACATATTTAAAATTACTTATTGTTCAAAATGCGACAGATTGTAAATAGTCTAAATAAATAAAAAAAAAATCTTTTTTGGTACTACTTTTGCTTCAAAAAAACACTTCCGCTGCCCATTGATATTTTGAGTTTTCTTTTTGCTTCAATATTATAAACCACAAATTTTAATATATTTTCTATATTTCTACTTGCCTTTATTGACATTTTTAGCGATTTTTTTGGGGCTGGCCGACCTACATAAAAAAAAATGAGAGGTTGATTTTCACCGTGTTTGAAAATTGGTTAAAACATTTTTATTTTCAAAAATTTTGTAAATTATTGGAAAAGAATACGACTTTTTGATCCAGCTTTTCAATATAATATTTTTTAATGTTTCTGACAAATTTTGAGCAAAAATGCTTAGTGTAGGTAACCTATAAAGAATTCCTCTATAGTATATTTTTGGTTTAATTTAAATACATTTCTTGTAAAACAATGAACAATTTTTATTACAAATCCTGTCTATTCATTTAATTTTGTTCGCGACTGTTTATCTATATCCACGTAACATAGTTTATATATTGATTGTGCGGAGGTTTGTAAACAAACATGCCCTTAATTTGAATGTGGAACTCAACCGGTGCACATTTTGGAAATTACAGTATCCAACTGACTACTAAAAATAATAGGAATGTTTTGATTTTCAATTGTTTAAATACATAAGTAAGCACGTCCTTAGGACCATGGAAACGGCATTTTGTTATTATGTTTACAATGAGTTAAATATGGATAGGTCTAAGTATTTTTACAAGAATTTTTTGAATAAGAAGGGTAATTATACGGTACAAAATCTTTAAACGCTTTTCCTGAAAACTTCTTTATTTTTTAAACTATCAACGGGATAACTGAAAAATTAATGCACCGATTTTCTCCTTCCATAGCGTATTTTATTCGTAATGAGTTCGGTTTTCACAAGTTCTATAATTTTTTTTATTTAAAAATAAGAAGATTTACTATATTTTTCCACGATTCAAATAAACAAAAAATCATAAACAGTCTGACTTTTTTTAAATATTTAGCTATCTATTTTAACCTTGCATTTCATTTAATATTAACCCGTTCTGGTCCAACGACTACATATGGCATATGGCATTGTTGGATATTTTTATTTTTTTACTAATTCTTGTAAATGCAACAAATATTAAAAAAAAATAATAATTATTAGAATTGACCCATGATTTGTTGTACAGTGTAATTAATTTGAACCGGAAAGGGTTAATAGTTCAAATGATAACGGCTCTATTACTGCTTAAAATTATGTTTATTTTTTTAATTTCAAGTCGATAAAGGTGGAAAATAAATTATTATGTTGAAAGTGAAGCATGGAAAATGCTGCAACGTATATGTTGCAACTTAATATTTAATTTTTTTTTGTGTTTTTTTCAGATTTATCTTAAATCTTCAACAAATAATTCTGTAAAACGATCTTCATCATTGATTTTTTTAAATAAAAAAAAACTTTAAATTTGCATATTTTTGGTTTTGTTTCATGAGAATACCCCCTTAATAAAAAAAATATGAAAGATCGTATAAGATTTGATGAGGAGCATTTAAATGTGTTTGGTGAAGAAATAGAAAAACACTGGCGTAATGTCCTTGGGGTGATGAATTCAAATTCCATTTGTTTGAATCTAACGAGAAAATACGCGTTAGAAGTTTGCCTAAAAATACCAAATACTATCTCAAAGTTAAATTTGAAGAAAGGGGCATCATAGTTTGGGGATGCCTTTTCCGTGATGAGATAGACCCCGTATTTTGGATTAAAGACGTGGTCCCGAAAGAGAATTACAGAGATATTAACAGGGTGGGTCATTGAAAACGAGCCGGAAGGCATAACCACCAGGAAAAGATTTTATCGAGGAAAACCTGAAACACGTCAGGTTTGTTTGTGAGGGGGATAATTTTTGACGCAAAAATTATAGCCCAAACTTTACTCTCTTAAGCGGGGGTGGCATCCCCTAAATTTTTTCAAATGGAACTGTGGGTCAAGTGGTACCTCAAATTGAAGGTATTGCAAACCTACATTTAGGGGTTTAATTGGATTTTAAATTTATCGATTCGTTTTTGAGAAAAAGAGCCTCAAAAAGTAAAAAATTACAAAATGAAATTCTTTTTTTCTACAAAACCTATTAGGTTTTCGATACATGTTGTAAGGAACTTTTCTCTTGGAAATGACGTCCTTAATCGTTGGTAACATAAAGTTTATTTAACACCCTGTACATACATACAGAGTGTTAGGAAAATGATTTTCATAAATTAAACCAATGATTAAGATCGTCATTGTCAAGAGAAAAGTTCCTTAGAACATGTATCAAAAACCTAAAAGTTTTTGCAAAAAAAAATATTTAATTTTTTAATTTTTGACTTTTTGAGGTTTTTTTCTCAAAAAGAAATCAATAAATTTAAAATCCAGTTACACCTCTAAATGTAGTTTTGCAATTCCTTAAAATTGAGGTGCCACTTGACCCATAGTTCCATTTGAAAAAAATTGGGGGGTGCCGCCCTCGCTTAAGAGAGTAAAGTTTGGGCTATAATTTTTGCGTCAAAAATTGTCCCCCTCACAAACAACCTGATGTGTTTCAGATTTTCCTCGATAAAATCTTTTCCTGGTAATTATGCCTTCCAGCTCGTTTTCAATGGCCCACACTGTATATGATACCCAGCTATCATGTACGTGGAAAAAAATCCGATCAATCATATTTTTCAGCAGAATAACAATCCCAAGCAAAAATCCTTAAAATTGATAAAGAAATGGTTTGACGATAACCATTTATCCGGGTAGCCCTAGCTGAAACAGTCGCCTGATTTAAATCCTATTGAAAATCTATGGAATAAATTAAAAAGGCTTTATTAAAACAGAAAGTTACCAATGAAAGTCGGTTGACAAGAGGTGTGATACGAAGTATAGAAAATTTGGAACAAGATTCCAAAAAAATATATGAATCCAATTAGAAAAAATTGATATAATTGGAAAGAGAATTTAACATTTTTCAAAACAAAGTATCACTCGGCTCCTATTTCAATTTAAGATTTCGAGAACAAATGATATCCCTGCTAGTGGGTATAAGTGGAGTTGATGAAAATACAAAAGAAATGTGTCTTCCTAAAACCGAAAATTAACGGATACGAGCATTTTTCCATTTTTTTCCAAACGCAATGAAATATAGGTAGACATTTTTTGCTGACTCACACGGTATTCAGAATATTTCAACTATTAAGCATCGTTCACACCAAACGTATTGTTAGCCGCCGACTGTTGACTACGACTGAACGTTACGCAGTTTAATGCTTTTCCATACACACTTAACTTTTTGTTCACACCGAACCAGCAATTCGCTATTACTAAATGCAGTGTAACTTAACATTCACAATGAGCTCGCTCACAGCCGGCGGCTGAAAATACGTTTGGTGTGAAGGATGCCCTTATAGGCAAACTTTAATTACGATTTCTGTATCGACAAATAATCATAGTTTGCGATCAGGGCCGTTCCTAATGCTCTTACCGCCCCGTGCAAAAAATAAATTTAACGCCCCCTATTTTAAGATGTGCACAAAATTTACTTAATAGTTTTATCTCTTATCAAAACTAACTACAAGTTGTTAATGAAAATATATTTAAAAAAATCAGAAAAACAAAATTTGTGTTTTTCTGATAATACTTTTTCTGAAAATACTTATAAATGTTTATTTAAAAGCTATACATAACACAGATATGAATATCCAGGAATACATAGGTATACAAATACATTTTACTACTAAGCTATTCCTAATACTACTAAAATTCTAATGCAACTACTAATATGTAGTTTGAAACGATGTAAAAGATTTAAAACAGTATAAACGTAAAGTAGACTTTAACAAAAGTAAACTAAAATAAAGCTCTTCGTGCTTTTTTTGAAGCAAAAATGTCTATAATTTCCGACAAATCAAGATTTTGACAAATGTCCTGCTCTATTGAAATCATAGCCAGATTTGTCAGTCTATCTTGAGACATGGTGGATCTCAAATAATTTTTAATAAGGCGGAGTTTACTAAAACTCCTTTCACTTGATGCGACCGTTACGGGTAGAGTTAAAAAAATTCTTATAGCTATTGTTAAGTTTGGAAAACAAGAAACAATATCGTTTTTTACTATGTAGTTTAGCATATCTTGTGGATTTTTTAAGGTAGGCATAATTTCTTTGAAAGATATTATTTCATGATAAAGTTCATCACCGTTAACATCCTTGTGAAGAGTATCATTTTCCGTATGTTGTAAAAAGTGGTCAAATTCTATGCAAAATTTCTTTAATTGCCCTTTTTCTATGTCATCAAATTCATATAAAAATTTAAAGAGACTATTGCATTCCTTCAAGCTAAAAAAACTTTCTTTAACTGATTGCATAGTTGTGTCTAGTATACTAAAATAAAAGTTTAT
>JABRWK010000177.1:87280-105853 GCA_013372445.1 Hypothenemus hampei | reverse complement strand
AGAATTTGGCAGGTATGATTATTTAGGTGGTTTATGAAAAGCAGCTCGGCACATGCTATTTTCTTCTCCAACTTCAACAGCCCGTAGCACCGCTACTAATTGAAATCGGACCTATGTTCACATAAACTTTTTTGTTTAAAACGATGAGATCTATTACAAATTTCAATTGGAAATCGGAAAAAACAAAAAAACACGAGGCCCCAATTTCAAACTTCAATCGATGTGGGGCACGGGTTTAAATTGAGCTGTTGATTTGAGATTCGACGTACCTCATTTTTTTAGCACCCAAAATAATATGAAAGGCGGCGCTACTCAAATTTCGAAAGTCGCCAAAATAAGGACCACCCTAATATACATATGTATGTATACGTATTGTAAAATAAACGTAAGATTTAAAAAATTCTGTTTATTTTGTTTTGGTTTTTTTAGTAGCTCGCTATAAATTCCAAAAATCACAATGTACCTCAGTGGCTCAAAAGTTTGGCGATCACTGATCTAATGTATCAAGGTAACATTTAAAAAAAAACCTGAATGAACTTTGCTAGTAAAATCAAAGATAATAAATTTTAAGTACAAGGGAATTGGTTTTTCAGAGAATTTTAGCAAAATTTAAAATTGACATAAATTTAAAAAATAAAAAACTTCCAAAAATCCTGTTACAAGTGTCGATTAAATTAATAAGAAGATGCTAATAAAAAAATTCAAGACTTTAAAAATTAAAAAAAAAATTCTGAAAAGTGTACGATATAGTACATATTATAAAAGATTATCCCATATGTCTAAATCTTTCAGAAAATGAGTTTTACATATTTTTGGATTCAGAATAACTTTGTGCATGTACCGATTCTTTTTCAAGTCAGTTGAGCAAATGTACCTATAATTTATTAAATTGAAATTGTAAAAGATTCATTATAATTAGTAAATAGAGCAGTTTTTGAAAAGATTTTTGTATTGCGTTATTTTTTATTTTATTATTTTTAACTTTTCTCACTTTTCACAAAGGATCAACGATGAGTAATATGTACTGGGTGATTCAGCGAACGGGTACTAGCTTATATCTTTTAAGATACACTCTTTAGAAAAAAAAATTAAAAGACAATATTTGTAGGAATGAACAAGGGCTAGAAAATGACTATGGTTTTGGATATACAGAGTAAGCAAAAAACAAGTCACAGCCATCAACTTCATTTTTTCAAATGGAAACATCCATTTTTGAATTCATTTTTGAATTGTCCGTCAAATTTTAAGTATGTCACGTTATCAAACCTATATATACAGAGTAAACAAAACAAAAACAGAACAAATTTTGAACAATATTTAAATTAATAAGAATATATCATAGCCAATTGTTTCTATTTGTTAATATGTTTCCTTGTTATCAATGTGTCAGATACTTATATGTTATACATATTTCTTAAACGGTTAAAAGTAACCACATTAAACTTTATAGTTTTGGTTGTAACTTATTTTATGTTTACCCTGTATACATAAGTTTGATAACGTGACATACTTAAAATTTGAATGGCAATTCAAAAATGGGTGTTTACATTTGAAAAAATGAAGTTGATGGCTGTAATTTGTTTTTTACTTACTCTGTATATCCAAAACGATAGTCATCTTAGAGCCCTCATTCAACTCTACAAATATTGTCTTTTCATTCTTTTCCTAAAGAGCGTATTTTAAAAGATATAAGCTAGTACCCGTTCGCTGAATCACTCGGTACATAGTAATACAATAATTGACTATTAATGCAAGAGTTAAGATTTCATCATTCAAAGCAAGATTTCGCTTTTTAAACGTTTCCCCTTCTGTAAAATTGTGTTTTTGAGACATACCTACCCTTTTTTGCAAGTAGACCGTCAATATACAGTGTGTCCCACTTTGAACCGCAACATCCCTGTCAAATTTTTATTTACGGTCCGATTTTGATCATTCTTTTTTTAAGTTGTAGGGTATCAAAAACTCTATTTAGGAACATATTCTTGTCGCGCTTGCTTAAAAATCAAGGCCTACTACTAAAGTATATGTTAATTATCTGTGTAAACTTTTGCGGGTGAATTTGGAAGCTGTCGAATTGTTTTTTCCAAAAAACATAAGAACCATCTAATTCACTTTAATAATTTAAATGAAACGAATAAATTTTTTATAAAAATATTTATAGTAACGCCTTTTTGCGGTCAATGTAGCAAAACAAAAGTATTCGTAACAAAATTTTAGATCCTCATTTTAATATAGGAATTTTTATTTCAAGTTTATATCTCAAAATATTTTCCAGATACAGTTACTGTCCATCGAAAACCGGACACTCCACTTAATTTGAAATTAAATCATTATTATTGTCATTTAAATTATATAATTTCTATTCGGTTATTTAAAAGTAGAAAGTGTTAAGGCGTGATGAAAGATAATGAAGTAAACTGTTGCCTCAATATGTGGAACACCTTCCTTTCTATATTATTTAATCTATGGGAAGAGGTATTATCATTAAGTCCCTATGATTGAAAGAGTTGCGAGGTGAGGAGATTCACAAAGAACCGATATGGATGTACAAAATTTTAGACTAAACAGCAGTGAATGGAATAGAATCATTCTGAGGCCCCTATTAAATTAATTTAAAAATGTAGTGAAAAAATCCTGGTCAAATTTTTTGGAATAGTCACAATATCATCTTTACATTAATAAGAAAAAACTATCACAAAGAGCTATTACTTAACAATATTAACAACAGTGCCAATAAAAATAGTCGAAAGAAAACGTGGAATAGTCTTCAAAGATATGTTGTTTTTGTAAGGCCCCAAATCTCAATCAAATCACTCATTCATTTCAGCGTTAAGAATAAACTTGTTGCTTTGAGCTTCGAATAGTGGAATCTGCCTTACTCAGCTGTTTTAACTCATTCGGACTACCTATTATCCTTTGTTCAATCTTTGTTCAACGTGAACGTAATTAAGGCTGTAAAAAGATGGACTGTGGATTACATTTTTTTTAACAAATTTAGAGGCATTACAAGCTTCGTGATCTGCATTAAAAATTAATTCACATAATTTTTGTGAAATGACAATATGGTGAATGTGTATGTCAAACATTAGGCAACCATACCTACACTACAGAATTATACTTCACGTGTTATATTTTTTATGAAAATATTTACACATCAAAATTTAAACTCTATAGATAAAATACAGAGTCTACCTGTTGCTGTTAATAATAAGAAGCAAGCAAAAAAAAGTGTCACAAACAAATATTTATATCGTCACATTCAACTTTACACATACTCGTTAACCTTTATGCCTAAAGCGATAACAAATTTAGAGATAAGTCATGACCTGCCAGGAGTAAAGATAAGAAATAGCAGGGACAACAGCAGGCGACCGATATTTTACGAATTTCAGGCTTATCATATTACCTGTATATTTTTGTGTGTGTATATGTGTGTCTCACGATCAGTTATCATTTTCGACAGGAACCGGTTGATTCAATAGGAAAATTTAAACATTTCTTAAAACATTAACAGGAGAAATAAGCATGCAACCAATACCGGTCGTCGGCTATTTTGAACCCGGACATTTTTAGATATGAAAAAAAGGTCGACGCAGGTCAAACGAGCGCCAACTTTAACCTATGTACCCCGGCCCGCGTGTGAGTGAGTTCGACTTTTCAGTGGTACTGCTGTTTTGATCATAATTTTAGGGATAAAATTGATAAATAGTGTTTTGTTTATTAAATATGGCTTCCTTTCTCGATCTTAAGGATGATACTGAAGTTTTGGACCCGTTTCCAGACGAATATTACTATGGTGTTGGGAATTTGAAAACGGATAACCATGATAAAGAGGTTCATCCGAGAAATGGAGGTCTGTTTTCCATTACTGGAGTATATAAACACTTATCGTCTAATGTCAAATGTAAGTAGGACTTTTTAGCTAAATTCAAATTTTTGAAAATGTAATTTTTTTAATATTCAAATGTAATCCATTTTTAGGAGTTGTTAATGTGAAAAAAAGTTCAAATCTATTTAAAAACTATAAATAAGAGAGTAAATTAATAAAATATATAAATTTTTCAAAATTATAAAGTAATGCAGATGTTCAAATTTTACTTAGATAATAACTATTGATTTTGGAAACCATTCAAATATGTAGAGAAAAAGTTTTACTTTCTAGATATACCGTTAATATTCCTTTAATTTTTAATTGATTTTCAACATTTGTTGTTGCCAAAACTCAACTCTTGAGACTTCAACAAAGACANGGAGGAGGGGGGGGCAAAAAGTGCACGAGCCAAATATCCTGCTCAAATACATTTTTTCATTAATTATTTGACTGCGTTTAAGCAGTAGTAGAAGAAAGAGAGGAAACGAGAGCGCCACCAACGCAAAGAGAGCAACTGCTTGCGCGGCTTTCGGTCAAAAAGACACGGACAAAAGGGCACCGATATGGGTACGGCGGTCGGAACGCCATTACCAAAGGACATTATATGGTAATGGGTTCAATTATTTGTATCTTTGTTCAGTTTTTCTTTTCTTTTCTTTTTCGAACTTGCTTCTGTTTTATTGTAGTATGCGGTGGCGGCGGTCGCTACTACCTTTTTTCTCTTGCATTACATGTAAAGTTCTCACATTTTTAATGGAATGTTATGACCCATGATTAAGAAAATTATATATTTTTCGGATCGTTTCTACAAAATGTCTAGCACTGATCAGAAACTATTTAAAATTAATTAGAAGGTGGCAATATATAAATATGGTTTAAAACTTAAAGTGGAATGGTACTATTTATGAAATAGACAGAAATTTTACTTCAAATTTTGTCTTTTAAATATAAGATTTGGGTAAAAACAATGTTTCTTCTCTTTGTTTCCCCCTCAATCAGAATTCGTTCGGTCATTCCTTGAATTCAGGTGTAGTCAGGATTATTTTTTACCATTCTAGTATAGCTTGGCCATTAGTTTGTTTGATTGTTTGAGTTAATTTAACATGAATTCCATGGTTTATGTTAGAGAATTCGGAAGAGTACCATCCATTTCATCGCACCTTTGGTCAGTCCAAGGATTCCATATAATCCTTATACGAAAATAAAGGTCCACTTTTTATGTAGTTTATGTCTTTTTCGTATGTAATAATCGTTGTATGTCAACTTTTTATTGAATTTCAAGTCTACCATACACACTTTGACTATGATATTAATTTGTACAGTCTGAAGATGTCATATAAATTTGAATATGTGTGGTTTCACATCCTATATATTTTACGTTATATCACGAAGGAAATCATTTATTTATTTATACATTTATTTTGTTCTTTGTTTTTAAATTGAATGAAACATGTAGATCTCCATGTATCGCAAATTCCTAAAAAAGTATCCTCGAACCATCCAAACATGGAAAAACGGTATCGGAACGCTAAGGAGCCATGCAAGAAAATTACACGGCTCAAAAAGATTAAAGGAACACTTGTAATTTTTAAAGTTTTAATCACTTTAAAAGTTAAAAAAAGTTGTAAAAGTTGTATATGTTTGCCCTTCTAAATTATTTTCCAAAATAAATGTGAATGTTTTATTTTTTTGTGATCTAAATATTATCGTATCTTAGGATATACTAATTAAACTAACCATTGCGGCCAACTATTGCTTGTACTAATTAAACAAACCCGTTTTGCGGAGATTACCTAGCAAATCCATTTTATATAAAGTAAGTTAAGGTAAGGTAAGGCAAGATCTGATCTTGAAAAGTTTAGTTTGGACTAATATCTCAACCAGACAGAAATATTAAGGCATCTCGCTTTTTTCCGGATGCAGAAAATTATACAATTTGATTTTGGAAAGTTCTTAAACTACATCTTTTTACACATATTTAAGATAAGTAAAGTTCAAAGAATGTGTAGGTGCATTCTTATATAGAATCTTTTGAAACGACTTAATATAAAGAAGTTATATGTATGTATAACATAGAGTCTCTGATTTTATTTCCTTAGTTTCAAATAAATTTTTGTTTGAAATTATTTAATTATCTCTACGATCACTTCTTTTTTGTAACTCAGCTGCTATGCCAATTCCGTACGTCCACATCTCTTCATCAGTAATCATATAGTTCATAAATATTTCTCCCTGAAATATTATTTAACAGCATTAATATAACATATGCTACAAAAACTATAAATGGAAAAAAATGCAAACGCATAGAACATTTCTAATTTCATCGATGGAATCAATGGAAATCCTAACATAACCTTTGTTAAATTAACAGAATTGGAAACTGAATAAATTAAAATCGAATCTAGCAATATAAATTGATTTCAGAAAAGTCGGCATGTAACATACGGTTCTGCCATATAGATTGAAATAACATTCTCTTCTCTTTTTTTTGTCAATAATAAGTCAAGAATCAGCGATTCGAAAGCACAGCAATTCATAATTTTATTATTACTTCGTATCCGGTCAAAACTCGGACTTACAAACCAGCAAAAAAGGGAAAAAAGTACCTACAATATACACATAGAAAATGTAAAACTTTGTCGGTCACGGATAGGAGGATGTTCACGGAGCATAGTGCACGGTTCCGGTTTGGTGGACGTGCGTTTCCGGCCGGGGATGACCCACAACGAAGAAAAGATCCACATCGGTCGCGTGTCTTCTTCACAACACTAATTTTTTCCTTTTTGTTACTAACTTCATGTCACGGTCAGTGATAATGATGATTTTTTCATTATAATTGACATGTGTCCGGCACAGGTAAGGTCAAATTTTATGTAGACAAGGAAAAGAAATATTATTAAATATCAGAATTTGTATGGTTAAATTTCTATGGTAAACTACTCTTAAAAGATACATATGTATTTATTCTTCGGTATATTAAAAATACTGCTAAAGATTTTTGAGCTCAGTGGTAGTCAATCTGTATTAAAAATTAATGCAATAAATTTTACGGCCCTAAACTTTGGTGAAACCTGTCATTTTCGCAGTGTAAAATTTATTATAAACATCTGTACCTGAGAATAAAAATATATTAAGTCTATATTTTTTTAATTCACTTTTTTTCACAAAAATGCCTAATTATCAATCCTCTACAAAATCATAAAGGTTTTAAATCACTTTTCACATTTTCCTTCGCAGGTATAGATATAAACTGTTAAATTTTCTTATCACCAAAAACTGAAATAGGTAGAAAAATCAGCCATTCTCTTAAAAGTCATCTTATGAAACTCGCCAGTAATAAGCGAAACATATCAGTTTTGATAAAAACGGATTTTTAATTCTAAAACCATGCCACATCGAAAATTAATTAAATTCGCGATTTAATTTAGACACCCTATACCATGGAACTATGTATTTTCACAAACTTCACTGTGTATACGTGTCGGTTTGATACCTCAGGCTCAAAAAACGGCGGCGAGATACAATATAATCGATCTCTATTGGCGATAAGCCAAAGAAGTACATATGTGGCTCTCGGCCCTCGGTTTCTCTTTGTTTTCGTTTTGGTTTTCTTCAAACCGACGACGATGAGGAGGAGAGTTGCATTTAATCATCAACGTTGTCAACATCGCCATCAGGTTGCTGGTTCCCATACCAGCGTACTTATTCAAGATGACAATTATTATTATTCCAAAAGGGATTAGTCGAAGCAGCAAAAAACAACAGCACTTTAATTTGAAAAACGACCAACAGTGAACTGGTAATTTGGCCGGTACGCGAATAGAGATGGTCCTGTTGGATCCTGAAGGATTCAATTTCTGTAGATAACCATGCAAAGTTCAAAGTTTATCGTTATGCGATGGAAACACTTGATCCTTTGAGAACATTGAAAATATTATTTGTGGTTACAATAATAAAAATATCAGTGTAATGAGAACATGAAAAATATTATATTAACTTTTTGTTAGATGTATAAAAAATCAAGTATAGAAAAACAGTTCAACATAGACTTCCTTAACAGTACTTAAAATTCGAAACAAGAAAAAGAGGAAATGCACATAAGGTATTGGATTTTGCTGCAAGTACGAAGTTAGTTTGCAGCAAGAACAACGAAAACATGTTTAAAACAAATGAGAAATAGAACAAGTCAAAGAATACAAACTCTGTCACATTATCAGCAACATAACTTGCGGCTCTAGAGACCTACTTAAATATGATAATCCAAACTCCTACATTGTTATTGATTTTTTCAAGATTAATTAGTTACATATTTTTCTTTAGCACTTTTTTGTGTTAAATATTTGAATGAATTTCTATAATGTTACAAGGTGGTAGGTTACATATTTTAAAGAGGAAATGCGTAGATCCTTTCAAGTTTTCAACTCGATGGTTGAAAATCTATATAGGGTCATTCTTTATGTTCGAGCAGCGCGAAAGCAGTACACGCAGGCAGGACAAGAGGATGAAGTATCGCCGCGGCTACCACATAATGTACCTACAAACTAGTTATTTTATTTATGCACGCCATTCACCTAAGGGCAAAACATAAAATATAAAATAATACCATATCTGCTTATACCGGGTGTCTCACGAATATGGGTGCCTATTCGTATATTGAAAACTATAATTATAAAAATTGTGAAAACTGGCACATATTATTAACTTATTAACCTTGATATACCTTATCGATTGTAACTATTTTGAAGATAGCACTTTAGCGCTTATAGCGGAAGTGGATGTCAGTGCTTATTTTAAATGAATCATCCTATTTACTATTACATTTTTAGATTATAGGCATTAAGATGGTTATATGCTTATTAGGTTTCCCTCTACCTAACTATAAATCGAGTCTAACCAAGTTTAACTAAAATTATTGAGAAATTCTTGCTGAAAAATTATTTTTTTAATGTGAATTTTTCGGCTACTTTTAGCCTTGTAAAATTGTTATGATGCTAAACAGAAGTACTTTTAAGAAATATATCGAGGAGCCACTAATTAATGTCGAATTTAAAAAACTTTGAAAAAGAAAAAGTAATTTATTTTAAATGGAATATATCCGTATTCTTAATTCAATTATAACACAATATCTATTGGGAATCTCTATGTACCTATATCTACTATTCATGCTTTTTCCATAATTAACGGAAAAAAAATTCTGAGATAATAGTTTGAATTATCTGAATTAGTTATAAAAACATTGTAGGTTTTTGTCAAAATATCTAGATAATAACTATGACTGTTGATTATTCATACCTTAATTTTATCAACCATTGTGATTACAATTTCATCTTTATTCATAAATAATTTAACAAATTTCGACAAAAATTATACATTGAATTTACATTAACCTAACAACTGTAGAAAAAAATGCAAGAAAATGAATCAACTCTTTAAGGAGATTAATTCTTAGTAAAATTGAAATGAAATAAATTGAAAATTAAATTACATTAAATGTTTCATGTGCCCCCATTTTCTTGTAATACTTTCAGATCCTCATTTATACTTTATGTTGAGTGACTTGATGAATAGTGTCATGAATAATAATAAAATAATATTGGTAACAAAAATGACAACAGCGATAAAATTTGACTATTTCATTGCATTTTTTTCCTTTAATTTTTTGCCGAATGTAAGTTAAAGTTTTTTTAATACAGGTAAGTTCCTCATAAAATTTGTCGTATTCATTACGATAAAGAACAAATTTAAATCACAACTGTTAATATAATAATAATTATTAGTATATTCCTAATTATTAGGAATATTTATTAGTGACAATATTACCTAAATATTTTGGCAAAAATCCATAATGTTTTTAAGCCAACTAACATAAGATCATTCGAATTATTTATTATTCGAAAAAATTAAAAAATCCTTATTAATGGGAAAAACGAGAAGAATAGATGTCAAAACCCCTAAAAAAAAGAAAGAAAGGAAATAGTTTCAAAATTCAATTTAGAATAAAGATGTATAAACATATTCAGGATATTACATTTAATATAAATTACTTTTTTGGTTTCAAAGTTTTTTAAATTCGACATTTATTTTTGGACATTCGGTATAATATTGATTAAAAGTATTCCATTCGTTTTAATCGGTCATGTGTGGTTAACATCACTATAAAATTTCATTAGACTAGTTTTAAAAACACCTGAGAATTTCACAACTTTTCAAAAATATCAACATTATTTAAAAACAATTGGACTTAGGTAAAGGGAAATCTATTTGGAACATCTTGTTTAATCAACTCAATATCTTAAATCAAAAAATACAAAAATTGGTAAAGTGTTCCATTTAAAATAATCAATTTTTTTCAAAATAATTTTAATCGATAGGACATGTCAAGATTGCTAAAATTTTCACAATTGAGTAGTGGAAAAACTAGGGAGCCTAAGTACCAAAATCTAAGATTTTCATTTTTTTGTTAATACAGGAAATGTAGTTTTTTGCCACGTTACAATATTCAATTCATTAAATATCGCATTAAACTTGTTCTTAGTTATTTTCAGTGTTTTTATTTCCCAAGATCAATTTATCCGGATTATATCAGTTTTTTGCGTTTTATGGAAAACTAACCAGTTGGCACCCTAACTTTTCCACCACTCAATTATAGGTTTCAATTTACGGATAGACACTGTATATTGCCTTAAGCAAGAGAGCTTCGTTCCACTTGCAACCTATTCTACAGTCTGTACAACTTTTCTTTGTACAATAAGGAAAAATTAACGGCAACAGAAATTAGATCCCTTGTTTAATTGGTGGAAAGATGGGAGCATAAGGAACCACACCAATTATTATTGATTATTGAGGCTCTAATAATTAATCTTAATACTACTTGATACGTTAACGCTATAGGAGCTTTACTCAATTTTTTCAACGAAAACTGGGAGAGCATTGATTGGGGCAGGGCAGTACGTTAAGTAATAAATCAGTAAAAGGTGGTTCCCGACCGTGCCGTGACCCGCTTTGTCTCTCGAGTGCGAAACGTACATTGAAATAATTGCATCGCTTTTCTTTATCTGTTGGTTAATCGATCGAACGACTAACAGTACCATTAAGAGTACCATTCAGTCTATCGAAGAAACTTGTTTATTGGAAGAAAATGAAATCGACTTTACCGATTCCGATCACGTATAACATAGTGAGTTTTTCTACCGATTACTTATCTGAACCTTGTTCTAAGGAATATTTTTCTAACTAGAAAGATAAATTATCCGAATAACATAAAGGGGTTTCTGGTCACTATCTGCGCAGGAGATGTGGTTTATGAACAAACCCGAAAAATTATGTGACAGATTATTAAAAAGTCAGTTGTTCTCGGTTTCCTAGTCGAGATAATCAAGAAGCGGTTTGCTGTTGTTAACTTACACACTTGTTTTTTAAAACTCTCCTAATAAATACCTTGGAGCCATTCAATGCAACTGATTTATCACTTTTATACGTGATTTATTAGATACCAATCAAATTTGGAAATATGTATCTATAATTATTTCATATAAAAAACATTTAAAACATGAGAAACGTCATTAAGGTCAGCCGCTTGACTTTTGACCATTGCCATTTGACTCTGTCACCTCTCGAGACAACTTTTTCGCCAGTGGTAACAAACAATAATTTAACAACATTTTATTGAAACTGGATATCTTTTACAAAAAGCAGAAAATGTTATAAAAGCAACTCTATATTTTCCCGTCACAAAAATTAGAATTCTCAATGCTGTAATGCCTTAAAGTTCATGAAAAGAGAAGATGTTTTTGAAAAGAAACTTATGTTTATTAAATTATATTGGTTGCACATTGTTAAGGTCTACCCTACCGCTGGTGAAAATAATGAATAGGATTTTCGTAATTTTAATGAAAAACCCACGCCAATGACTAAGTAAAAGTGAACAAGTACGGAGAACGACTCGATTGTTGATGATCATCATTTGTAGAGAAGGTCAAAATATCCCGGAGATCATCGGAAAAAGAGGAAAGGTCTTATTCGCGACCCGGCCCTGACCCGCGGAGGCCCTTCTTTAGAAGCCGGCCCACGTTCTCTTTATTTTGTTGTTGTTGCTGTTGCTATTTTACGGCTCTTACAGTTTATTAACCGGTACTGATCGTGAACAATGTATTTTTCAAATATTTCGACGACTTGTGGGTTGTTTTTAACACGATTCCAGTCATCTATTAAAAATGGCAATCTATTGGAAAATTATAATGAAGGTAAGGAAAGTTATTTCTAAATTCGAAAACTTGTAGTATCGTAAAACCTTTTGTTAGGTCGTATAATCAATTAATATGGTTAAAAAACAGATTCTGCTTAACCTTCTTTTCAATTGTAAAAATACGATTTTGTAATCTTCAGTCATAAATCTTTGTTTTGTTTTGTTTACTTTTCTTACCTGTAAAGTCGATTTATAAAGGCAGACTTAATGTAAGTAGTACTTAATAATCTGCAAATTTCATTACATACAGAGGCTGTGTTGTATACCTGAAAACAAATTGGTTAACTACAGTTCAGGTACTGATGAGTAAATGAGTTTTGCAATGATTTGGGCTGCAATTGGGATTCACCGTAACAATTCTCATATTTGTTGAATGCTGGTCAGTAGTTAATACATATCGGGACCCAATTCTATATTCACTTGTTCTTCCAAAAGCTTAACATGTGGGAGGTTTCTTGTTACTTAAGTTTACTAATGTTCAATTACACTTTGCGAAAACCGTTAAAAATTTTTCAATCAAAACAATATCTGGATATTTCCATACCCAACCTCCCGACTAGAATAGCATTGAACAATAATGACGACAATTGTAATAAAATGAAGAAAATTCAATAAACAACTTAATTAAAAGTATATGTGCCCAATCAGTGTCATGCTGTAAAACAGACGTTGGGAGCACTTCATAGCAAGTTCTAACCCACATGGCTAATTCATTAAACTACGCTTCTTTCGACTACTACTTCTTTCGGTCGATGATTGTCAGATATCTATAGCTTTCGAATTTTTGATGAAAATGCAAATATAAGAGAAATGGTACTATATTAGACATGTTAATGTGACATATAAGATAACGTTAGAATACTAGTTTATTAAGCAAACTAAGTATATTTTTCGATGATCTATACCATACAAGGTGATTGATGTAGCCCGTTCATTAGAAAATTTTTGACTTCCCATTATCGTAGTGCTACGAAATTTGGTTTCCTACCATAATCGACCATTCTGAATCTAACTAAAATATTTACAAATATACAGGGTAAGTCATAAGTCGGGAGCTGCTGCCAACTTCGTTATTTTAAATGGTCGATTATGGTAGGAAACCAAATTTCGTAGCGCTACGATAATGGGAAGTCAAAAATTTTCTAATGAACGGGCTACGTCAATCATCCTGTATGTATGTATAAGTATTTGCCTGTATTATTTTGGCAGTATCGTTACTGCCTATGCAAAAAGGCAACTAATACAAGAACATCGAAAATAAGTATTTTTGGGGATTTGAGATTCTAAAGGGTTTTAATAAAATAATAATAATGTAAAAAGGCAATATGTTAATTATGAAATTATTCAAAAAAAAATTTGAACAGTTTTTTATAAAATTCTGCACAAAAAAAGCAATAAAAATTATTAATTTTTTAAAAACATATGCTTTTTGTTTGGACTATACCTTTTATTGCCTCTTCATCAAATATATAATATATTCTTATTAAAATATCCGAACGAAAACAAGAATATCTACAGTAATGCAATTTGTCTTCCTTCCTCGCAAATTGTACAATTTATAGACTCTTTTTTCTATAGTTAGACAATATACTTCGATAATAGAATGATTGGTTTATATCTACATATATAGTTTGAAATTATTTACTTTTGTGTTATCCTATGTCATCAGACTTTCAATATGTCTGGTTGCGCACTCTCATTCAGCAAACATATGTATTATGGCGATAGTTTGAAATGTAATTATTTGAATTTATTTGCAATAACTAAAACTGAAACATATATAATTTTTCAAACTCTTGCAACCGAAAAAAAGACAAATACAATGATAGATTGTATCTCTTTGCTCTCGGCCACCATTTACTCAGTTTGTCTGATTGTAACCCGAGGACTAAATAAATGTAAAAGCAGTAGTACTGTAATTTCTGTATGTGTATTGCTTAATTCTTGCTACTGAAAGAAAAGGAAGAAAAAACAAGAATCAACGACCGAAGAACTTTTACACGCCGGTATCGCAGGACTAAATGACCCTCTTCCGGTCAAGCGGACGACCAAGAAAAGAGATTTTAATTAATAATTCGCTCTCCTGAGCAACGCTTGACACGAATTAAAGCCATTTTAACATCCTGCTGCTGCTTTTATAAAACTCTTATGGGAAACATTGCGATCGATTTTCCTGTCGCATATTCCCACGCATATAAATTTCCGATTGAAAATTGTTATGATGGAAAGTTTCCGTTGTTTAGTTATTTACTTTTAGCAGGAGACGAGTTAAAAATCAACTTGGACGTCTTCTTGCCATGACCACAACAGTGACTGACCTTTCTACTAATTATTAATACATTACTGGTGTTCATGATGCAAAAAATAATTTAAAAAATATCCATTATTTTTATGGAAAATAGAAGCAACAATAGGAATAAAAATATAGAAAGTTTGTGTTTTCTGAGAATGGAAAATAGCTTAAATTTGTTGTTTTCTAGAAAATATCTACAAAGGGGATTTATGATGCTCTTAGTTCATTAGGCATCTCAGTTGGAACCGACAAAAATAAATATTTTCTCTTTTTCGGTTGAGCGGATGTGCTTTTCGGGTCTTTTGACCTTTTTCGGTCGTAAATTAAGAGAAAAAACTCGATTTTCAAGATCTGAAAACAGCGGGGTCACTCCCCGAGCAGTCTCAAGTCTCTTTCGGGCCACCACACCTTGAACCCGGTCTCCTGACCCCACCTGAGCTCCCTAATTACCATTTGTCGTTTCTTCATTGCTTAGAAGAGCGTTATCTGACCGTCTTCGTAACCATTTTATCCGTCGCTTTTTCGCATATCGAAAATAGTTTTTAATTATTATTAAATGTCTGTGTATCATCCCTTAAGAAGCACAAAACAGCAATACAAGGTGAAGAAGAACGCTTACAAGAACGATAATACATCTCTAATATCTTTGGATCCTCTGAGTATAGACGTTATCGTAGCAGAGTCATCTCTTTGGGAGTTCGGCCGCCTCCGTTGACCACCGGATACGACCCGTTAAGGCCACGACAAAAAATCAACCAAGAAAAGATGAGAATAAGACGAAGAAGAAGCGACCGGTCGATTAGTCGAGGTCATCGGTCACGGACCAAAGCTCCTTGATTATTGAAAAGACGAAGAAGATTCTTTTTTGACTTTTCAAATGTCATCGTGCAAGTGATTAATTATTCACCATCATACTTAATTGAGGTTATGACCTTTTCAGAGAAAGATATGAAACTCGAGTTCATCCTGAGATCACGCCCAAATAAAAGAGAATGGCAAAAGAAGAAATAAAAAACGGATTAACAGTAGCTTATTGGTAGAGTGGCAGCAAAAGGTAGACGGGTTCAAAGAAGAAAAGGTTGTGTCTTATAATTGGACAAACAGGACCGGGCCCACTGATTTTTTCTCATTCTAAATACTACTATTGCGAAATAAATTTACTTAAGAACATAAATTGTTATCTTTTTTAAACAACACTCATTATTAATGAAGAAAAAACTCAAAGCCGGCCCTTAAAAAAATCCGGAGGCTACTAAGATCCTAAGAATGAACCATTGGTGCCAACCGCCTCTCCTTGCCCCGCCAACACCGCGCAGGTGACCCGTGGCGCGGCAGTACTGCCGCCCCTCCATCGAAATCAGAGCACGCCGCGACCCCAAGGAGGCCTTGGCCGGCACCTCGCGCACCTGCCGCCTTTGATAAGTCGCTCAGTACAATCACGGTAGGCCGGAGACGACAGTCGACGAACGAAGAAAATATAAAATTCGACAAAAAAAGAGAGGGTCGTACCGGAAGAGAATCGCACAGTAGAGCTTTTTCTCTTTTTTAAGGTCGGCGCGGGTGATTTTATTGTTGCCTTAGTGATTTGCCAGGTGATATTGAGTGTGTGTTTGGTTTTAGATATAGATTGGCACAGGTATTTTTAATTTTTTTTTCACCTAAAAAGCATAGTGTGTTGATGGACGCGAATTAGGTTGAGGTCACTTAGTTTTATAGGTTGTTTGATTAAAATTAAGATGGGTTCTTTAATGTAAATAAATACCTAAATAAAGAACAACTGAAATTATCTATATTTTTGAAAATCACCATTTTGCAATTTTACCGTTTCATAAATAAATATCTACCGGGGGTATGAAAAAATCTAATTCATCATTTTGGTAGCATAATGTGCAAGCCAACTTTACATATAGTTTTGTATAAAAAATTCATAAGACGTCGGCTGGAACATTTCCTTAACGTTCTACCGCGTGACTTTTTTTCAAAACCAAAAAGTAACAAAAATCAAATTGAACATTGTTAAAATTCCCCACCCATTGTCACCTCGAGACTAATAAAAATCTACGATGGCTTTGATTCCGAGTATGCGATAAGAAGCGCATTAATAATGGTTATATTAGTTTTAGCATAACCTTGACATTTTTAATACGAATAATTATCTTATCGATTAAATAATTAATAACAACACTTCTGTTAGTCATGGCTTGATATGTTTAAAATTTTAACAGACCCAAACCGCATTTCGATAAAAACACAAGGCTTTATTTATTAGTATTCATATAAAACCACTTCCTCTTTTCGATAAAATAAGAGTTCAGCAAACTTTAGGTTCACCTTTAGTACTTAAAAGTTTGTCTCTTCATAAAAAAAATCATAAATCAAACATTTTAAAGAAAAACCTTTTCTAAATGTCTCGTCCATCGACAACATCCAATATAACCTTGCCTTTTACCCATTGAGCCTGTGCCTGTATTCTTTTAAATTTCAGTGTTTTTAAGGAAGAGGTAGTGTTCAAATGTAAGTTTTCTTCTATTTCTGCACCGAAAATGGATACGGAAAGTCCAGTGGTTTGGCCGGCTTGGTGTTATTCAGGTAATTTAACTTTTAAGAAACGTTTAAAAAATAATTAAAGACGAGGTCACGAATACTCATGTTGATGTGATGTTGATCATCATCATCATCATCATCATCATCATCGAACGCTCGTTTTAACCTTTTGCCTTTATATAGTAAACATTTTAACCTTTTTTTTTCTTCTACAAAAATAGTAACTTTAAAATCTTTGTTAATAACCCGTGTTCGACAGGTAACAGAGTTAAGGTCAAATTCACTTGAACATAACATATAAAAGACCTTTTAAGGACGAGCCAATTTTTTTTTGGGTCAAATCAATAAATATTCCTTACCTGCACATTGACTTTCGGAAGAAAAAGAAGAGAGATTTAACCTGTCGGGGTCGGTCAGGTAAAAATAGGGTATGGATTTTCGAAAAGAAAGAAATGACCAAACATCATTGAGTCACGTTTCCCATCTGTTAAAAATCATTACGTTACAGTATTTGCTGAGAAATTATTATTACGTGTGTATATGAGAAGAGACCATCTGTGTAATATGCCTCTTCTACTTCCACTTCTGCAATGTTTAAACTTAAAAAGAACATCCCATACTCGACGATCTATTGTAAATTCCACGTTGAGGACGTTCCCTGGGCCTATTATTATCGACATCGATCTTGCCTATCGACCGATACGTGTATCCCATGTCAAATCGTATTGGCTACTAAATATTCTTCGCGAGACGTCCAACCTTTACGAAGAATTTATTTATCAAGTCAACTTCTCTTGCTGATGTCAAATCGGGCGATCGGACAAAGACGACCACAACGACGTGCCTCTCTTTATTTCCTTTCTTTTTTTTTTCTTGCCATTTTCAGTTTGAAAGGTAGTTTTTCAGATTTTTGCACTTGTCAACTGGCCTTCTAGAATCATATTTATAAATAAAACACACAAGTTATCGACTTGAATCAAAATCCTGTCATTTTTCAAATATTCAACACCTCTTCTATATAATAACTATAGAAAACTCGTATAATTGTTAATTTTGAAAACCACATTACCTTTTTCTTATGGCTTACGAAAAAAGTAGTGTTTCTGATAAGTGGAATAGATTTAATATTTGAATTATCATTGTTAATTAAACGCGTTTTTGTTTAAAATGTTAATATATTTTGTTTGAGAAGTTTTCTTAGAATATTAATGAACAGAATTTATTATCGATAATTATCAATATAGTACATTACTTTTAAATCTTTTTCATTCAAATTTGTAAGAAATCTTCTCCTAAGTAATGCAAAAACTCTCCGATGTAGGTATTATTTATTTCTAAATGTCCGGATAGTATAAATCAAGATGTCCGCAGGCCATGGGTCGACAGGACTTGCAGAAGGTATGATTAACTCGGAACGGCACCGCGAAGTAGCCGGGTACCATTTTATAAATGAACCGGTCGCCTCTGTTATATTATTACTGCTCTTATTTTACGTAATTATCTCTCTCTCTCTCTCTCTCTTTCTCTTTCTCTGTCTCTTTTACTCGGTATATATGTATTTACGCTCTATTTGAAATATTGGACATTGTCGCTCGAATCCAGCTAACAACTCGTTTTTCC
>JABRWK010000177.1:60750-86277 GCA_013372445.1 Hypothenemus hampei | reverse complement strand
AATTGGACAAAAAAATGTCTATTTAAGTGTCCTCAATCATATCTGCAAATGAAGAATAGTTATTCTGTGACACCCTATATACAGAATGTTAGTAAGTTGATGTGAAAGATTTTAGGACGTGATTGCTGAGGTTTTTTGGTGAAAAAATGTTTACAAAAACCTAAGTCCAAAAACGAATCGTTTCGAAGATACAACAAATTTAATTTATCATTTTTTTAAATATTTCAAAAATGATGAGAGAGATACGGACACGAAAATTATGACAGGATAAATGTACATTTTCTAGATAGACAGAACATTTGCACTTACACTGCCATTGCGTGTCCGTACGGCCATTCAAAGACATTGTTTATGAAAAAAATTATACGCCACTGACTTTCTCATACCAATATATTTTTTTAATACTCCATCAAATGTTAATAAAAAAGACTCCTTATTTTGTCGCCCAAGTATCCATTTTCAAAATTAAAAATAATCTCTCAGTTCCATACTCTACAAAACCGATATAGATTTCTAAGTGCGATTTTTTATTTTACTTTTATACATATCTTTATTAACCAAAAAATGTTTGTCTTTATATCCTCTATCCTTCTCAAAAAAACTAAATTAATTTCTTCAAAGGAAATTAAAAAAAATCACACTTAGAAACTTATACTGGTTTTGTGGTAGGTACAGGTAGAGGTTGTTTTTTCTTGAAAATTACTACTTGGCTACTTGGGCGATAAAATACTAACAGGCCTTTTTTATTAGCATTTAAGGGAGTATTTAAAAAATATAGGTATGAGAAATAGTCAGTGGCGTACTATTTTATTAAAAAAAAATATGTCTACATGGGCGCACAGACACCACAGGTGTTAGTGGAAATGATCTATCTACTTCAGAAAATGTAAATTTATCGTGTCATGGTATATTCAAAATTTCGTATCTATATTTAAAGCCCTTTTTGAAATATTCAAAGAAAGAAAATTAAAAAAATAATTATAAATTAAACACTCTGTATCTTGGAAATAAATAGTTGTTGGGCTTATGTTTATATGAATTTTTTTGCACAGAAAAAATCTAAGCAATCTTTTAAAATATTTCGCACTAATTTACTAATACTCTGTATCTCATCTCATTTGGTAATATTATTAAAATAGCATTCCATAAATTTTAACTACTTTTTCGAACACAATTGGATGTAAAATGAATGTTGGTTTTTTACTCTAATAATTTCAACAATTATTTAAACCAATTTTCTAGAAATAAATATAAAATATCGTTTAATATAATCTAACTTAAAAATGTGGAAGTTCGATATTTGTTTAGTTTGATCAAAAGAGATAGGTTTGCACACGTTACATTCTTCCGCTGTGACTTTCATTTTTAGGGCCGCCATATTTATTGTGTTTAATTTTTTTAGTCAAATCTAGGGATGCTCTGAAATATCAAAATATCCAAGTGGATAAAAAACATATAGGTACCTACAATAAAGTATAAAAGCTAAAATAATATATTCTATATGTACATATCAATTCGTTTTTTTATAACGGGCACTGTAATGGTACAACTCAAGTGTGAAGCTCAATCAAATCAAGTTTCTAAATATTTGTTTAAAGTAAACTAACGGTCTCTATTTCAAAAATTACGAATTTTAGGACAATTTTTCAATAATTTATTATTAGTATCGTTTTGGCAGTAATTCCACAAAATTTAAAAATAGTTTATAGAATTTAAAAACTAACATCAATAACCATTTTGTGCATTGGTAGTTGTCGAGGATATTCCTGACACTTTTTCTTTGTACGTATTATGTGCCAAAACTCTCAAACAAATAGTTTGGATTCCACAATGCAAAAAAATCGATTCAATATTGGATTTTCATTGGTGATGAGCTTTATTCTAATATTTAAATCACGATGTAATCGTTACAGTGATCACGGTTCATTCAATTGTTTTTTGTGTTTTTGATATTCTTAAACACCACATCGATTGCATCTAATTTTTGTTTTTCAGCAATCGGGTATGGTACATCATCATAAAAATTAAAGTGACCATTCACCAAAATGCTTTAAAAATCAAAATACCGCTCAGTAATAGGAAACAGATGGTTTTGTTATTCTGTGAAAATAATGATTATCATCGCAGAATTTACCAATCCACGATTGGTCACTAGCGTTTAAATGGCTAAAAGGTACCATAAAATAATAATAACTAATAACACTAAATAAATGTTTTATGTTAAAGGGTAACTCGTTTCTAGAAGGATTATTAGATAGTAATTAAAGAAAATACTTTTTTATATTGAAAGTAATACCTTGCGAAAAAAAATTCTATGGAATAATAATTAGTGTATCGTTGCCTATTAATACCGGTTAAAATCCGCATACCGGAAAATATTGTAGGGAATAAGATTGCTCTAAAATATCGGGTAACGATATTCCAAATATATCATATGAACATCCCTTTCGCTAACAGCATTTTTGTATTTTTCGGCATTTTGCTGAAATAAATATCTCAAAATAAATTAACAGAACAAATTTCATTCGAGGAAATATTTAGTTGCTATAGTTCGGTAACATCTTTTTTCCTTCTACTGATGTACTTTTTTAAAAGAATCAGAAGTACGGTCCTGGTGCACGGTGTGAAATTGCGTTTCATTATTATTATCATTATTATTGCTTTCTATCGAGGAAAGAAAGGGCGTGACGTGCGGCAGGAAGATCGAATTTACATAAATAAATTCGGTTTTACACTTTTACTTAAACTAACTGTTGAAATCGCGAGACGAAAAATGTTTTCCTTTCTGTTTACAATCTAGTCTTATTTTCTGATAATAACTTGTTTTCTATTCCAACAATTGAGTGAAGAATGTCGGTTGAAGATGTGGCAGCAGCAGTAGTAACAGCAGCAAGACTAATAATAATAATAATAATAAAACTAGTCGTCAAAGGGGCATCTCTTCTAAAAAATTCGCCTCGTCATCGACCGGTAATTCTCAGCTCAACAAAAACCCTTGATTGTGGTTCAGAGCCGAGATGAAATCGACAACGTTTGGTGCGAAAGAACCAAGAAAACGTTCTCTTTAAGAATAATATGACATGCCGGGTGACCATATAGAATGTCGGGTTGTAAAAGGTCTTTTTCATTTAAGTAAACGGTAAAAGTATATCTCATTAAAAAGTAAAAGTTTATGATTGATTGAATATTTTAACGTTCATTCTCTTTGTTTGCAGCTGAAACCACTACCTCCAGCAGTGATGCTCTGGAAAGCTCTTTGGCTTCGAAGTCAATACGACGGAAAAGGATGGACCGAACGCCACCACGTATTCAGAGTTCCAATGATTATTCTCTAAACAACAATAATAATAATAATAATGTGAAACATGAACGGTAATAAGAATTACCAAAATTAATACACTTGCGCTAAAAGATGTTTTAGACTTAGCCCTAATAATACTCCAGATACCTCATCCAGATCTCGTAGCGTAACGCCTAGTCCAGCATCACAATCGGATTCTTCACCTGTACCTCCAGAAAATTCATTATTAGGTCGAAATTACAGTGATTTCATGCGAAGCTTAGCAGCAAAGTACAACCACACCAATCCGAATGAGTCAGTATACAAATAAAATTAAAATAATTACATAATAATTAACATTCGATGGGAAAACTCTGTTTAAAGCTACTTTAGTGCCGCAAGAAATGGTTTTCCACCACCAATCGATCCTCGTTTCAAGCCATCTGCACCAATTGGTTTTCCAACTGCGCTATTGCCAACTCTTGCTACAACTCCAATCACCAAAGACACGGACATGAACTCAAAAAAGAACGATTTCGCTTCGATCCTGAACCCTTTTGCATCTGGTGTGTCTTCAGGATTTCCCCATTTGATGGACATGTCCAGTACCCAACGCTTATTGGCAATGGTAAAAACAGCCAAAGAAGCCGAAATTCAAGTATGAATATTTCTGTTTGGGCCCTTAATTTTAAGTTTAATATTTGCTTATTAAGGGGTTGCTAAAGAATCTGAAAAGACAGGAATCTTCGTCTCCTTTGGATCTGTCATCAGCAGCGCCTCAAGTTAAAAGAAGAAGTACGAAAACGTCTTCAGTGGGCAGTCCATGTCGAGTGACTCCACCTATAATTGCGAAAAGGCCCGAAAGCGAGAGTCCGAAATTACACGAAGATATTAGCGGTTGGTCAGTTGACGATGTGGCGAATTTCGTTGAAGGAATTGACATTTGCGCTGAATATGCTCAAGTAAGTGAATCATCCTGTATAAATTTAAATGACCTCGATACGATTTATTATGATAATAAGACGCATTCGGTAGCCATTAAAATGTCAAACGAAACAAATGATACAAATATCGCCTTTCAGATGAATGTAAAAAAAGAGGTCAACAGGTATTTTTTCACAACGCTCCTGACCTTTAGAAACTTATGAAATATCTTTTTTCTCTTTCAAAAAATATTTTAAAATAATTATGTAACCACCATTTGAGAAACTGATTGGATAAAGAGGGAGAAACAAAATTAATTCTGATAAAATTCTGATAATCGTTTTTTGATCGGACAACCGATTGTCTGTCATGGCCTACCGGAGGCGAAACAATTGAATATCGCGCGACCGCAAAAAAGGCGTTCCGGTCAGCAACGACATCGCAAAAACCCCGATCTCCGGTCGCTTCAGATCGTATAAGTGTCGGCCGATCGCATTTTGTATTTTCCTTTCTTTTTCTTGTCTCTTTTACCACAGTTCGCTCTACTCTCTTGCGGTCCACCGACCGATGATATCTTATGATTACATTTAAAAAATAGCCACCTTTTCCTGCAATCAGTATAAAATAAAAAAAGAATAATAGCAACTACTGCAAATTTGAAATTGTTTCAAAAGTAATCGATATCGAATGTATTAATCTATAAAAACAACACTATTTCAATGTTTTTATTGATTATTTCTGTTACTTAATTGTTTGGATGGTTTATTAAAGTCCTCCTTTTTTTCCTTTTTTAGTCGAATTAAGAAAATGTGAATTCTTAATTATCTTTAGTGGTATTCTTACTTCAATTTTGTGTGTTATCAGTAAAAACTTACGACTTTCTAATGGTGTCTTAGGTCTTGTTATTCTAGCTTATTTGTATTTGTTCCTTTTTGAGTATTTTAAATAGTTTGACCCTTTCTTTTCGAACTGTTCTATTTCTGAATTCCAAAAACTCAAATTAGAGAACGTGATGTTCCTTCTTATCGCACTTCTCTTTTGTCATATTATTTTTCAGCATTTTCTTTTGCTTTCCAAGTGCGTGAAAATACTGATTTCTTGAAAAATATATCTATTTTTAAAAAAATGTATATATTTATAAAAAGCTCGCAGTAAATGCTAAAATTGGGTGTAAATTAATGACAAAATCAAAAAACAATGATCCATTAAGAACGTCGAAATAAACTATTCGCCAACATAAATTCGAGTTCCAGACCGACGTAATATAGATAGATATTAATGGAGATTCCTATATTATCATTAGCACATTTGTCGTATGGTATTTATGAGTAATAAAGACAGCCTTTGGCGATGTTCTCTACTAACAAATGCCAGAGTTAATATGTCATGCTAAAGAGGTCTTCGTACCAATATTGGGAAGTTCATCAATTTTCAGTTACTACATATATTATTAGACGAATGTAGTGCAACTTTAAAAAATAATAGTTCTGTAGGTATTTATATTCCTTTTAAATATTGAACCAAATTGAAGGTTTCATATTGTAATAAAATTTTTAAGACATAATCCAACTGCATTGACTGTTCTTTAAGTTTGTAATATTTTATTTATTTAAAGACAGGAAAAAATTAAACGCGGCAAAAGTGAGGTAACTATTTTTAAAAGAATTTTATACTTGACATTTAACAAAAAAATAACGTCGGTACAATAACAAAACCTGTTAACNTGATGCAGTTAGCAGGTTTTGTTATTGTACCGACGATAAGTAACAAATATGGGTTGAGTGAATAACAACATTATTAAATGATTAACTTAATATAGGTTATTCTATGTTGGCTACGACAAGACATTGATGAAATTAAATTTTGAGTAGTAATTATTAAGGATAAAAATTATTTTTGATAAGATCTGTATGGAAAATTCATCTTTTTATCCCTATAAAACGGATTGAAATGATTCTTGTTTGATCCTAAGTGTTGTAAGAGTTACATTTTAGGTCCGATCTGTGATAAGTTCTATGGAAGAAATTCGTTTCAATCAAATATTTTTTATGTTCTATAATTAACCAATATGAGACAGAAAAAATATCGTTATTAACTTATAAACTCATTCGCGAGAGATACCAAGCTAAAAACAAGACTAGCTTCGCATTTGTTCTGATCAAAATCAAATAATATTTGATTTTTTTTTACATATAAAAATAAAATGTCAAATATTAAACTACAAACTTCAAAAATTTTGTTGAAAATATGGATGCCACAATATGATATTATCTTCATCGCGCAGCTGATAAATGTCGTAAATATTAAACGAGGTGTTATTTAGTTGTCAAAATGTGACCTATTTTTTTATCAATAACTTTGCATTTTCATTAAGAAAGAGAAGTTGAATTTTTGAGTTTAATGTTATAAAAAATTACATACAGGACTCTGGAGGAAAATTGTGACTTGGCTGGTACGACTCTCGTTTTGCTCGCACTTAAGCCAACGATTGCCGGAATAGAACATTTTTTCCTTTGATATGTAATATATTATTTTTCTTCATTTAGACCTCATTAATATTATCACCCAAAAACTACTTGCTAGAGTATGACACGAATCCCACATTCGACCTTTTCCCACAGGTTTTCAATGGGATTGAGCTCTGGTGAATGTGAAGGCCACTGCAGAATCTAAACAGTGCTTTTATGAAAGCATTTCAGAATAAGGCGACATTTGTATTTCAGATGATTGTCTTATTGAAACATGAACCACAACGGCATCTCCCATTCTGCATAAAGTAACATAGCGTTTTGGAGTATGTGACTATAATATACCAATCTATTCATATTCCTATCTATGAAGTGTAATTGACCAACCCAGCACACCAAAAACAACCTCGTACGAATTTACTAAACATTTGTTTGATTGTTAATGTAATGAACCTTGGATGAAATGTTATATGTATTAGTCGCATGCTTTAACCACCTTCTCCCATCAGAACTAAAAAATTCTGTAGCAAGTTTGATCACTTAATAATACTTTACTTCAATCTTAAATGGTCCAGTTCAAATGACTAAGTAAATATTCCAACCAGATATAACAATTTTTTTCAGACACCAACCATTTCTTCGCTGGGCTTCTGTTATAGAGGTTCGCCTAAACTAATCTACGTCGTACAGTATCAATATAAATAATATATATTATATATTATATTTATTGTATTATCAATTTAAAAATTTCAGCAATTATTTTTAGTCCGAATATCTATTCTTCTAATTCATATATCCACACAAAATGTAGTTTTTCTAGGTTTTCTTAACTTCGACATTTTTTCTACATGACCTTTTTCATTGTAATGTGAAATATTTTTGAACAAACTGTATTTAGTTAGCAGTAACTGTGTGAAAATAGTAACCATGCTCTTTTCTCCTAAAAAGGCGTTTACCATTATTCATTTTAGCCCTTTACAGATTGGTTAACTTTTTGAAATTTTTATTTCTGTTAACCTAAGAAACCCGTGAGACTTTTTCTTATATAATATAAAAAATTACTTTACCTTTGTTGTATTGAAAAACTCACAATAACTAGATATCAAATTTGGGCAAATGATAAATGATTAACCAGTACTCCCTATTTTCAATAATTGTAAAACTGTAATGGTAAAACAGGTTTACATTACTCCATAATCGTCAAGTGAATATGATTTTTGAGTATTTTTTGAGGAATAACAAATATTAGAATTAAAAAAAATAATAAAGAAACTAAAAATAAACAAGTTAAAAACCAGGACATATTTTATGCTAATAAATCAAACATTTTTCTTTCAATTAGTTGACCGACATAAAAATATAATGAGTTCAGATTTAATTTTTTTATGCGCGATGACCATTTTTGTTACCTTTTATTAATGACAATGTCGTTTATTGATATATTCTTAAATACATAAATTTATGATTAGTAACTTGAACGTAAAAACTGTCATTACCCATTAACTAGTTAATCCTGGTATCTTTTTAAAAACTACTATTTTGCAACCACTTTTACTGAGAAACGTTTAACTAATCAGATATAAAATATAATCGAGTATGTCCAACTCGATTACGTACTAGCTTTATTTGGAATATGAAAATAATTTCATTTCGTTTATGAAAACGGCCTGTGGCCCTTTATCATTCAATGGATTTTAATTTACGTGGTTACCAATACGATTTTCAATGCTTAAATAGTTTATTTCGTTACAAGGGTTTCTTTACTTTTGTTAGACATTGGTATTAAAAATTTGGTATTTATGCTGAATATATCAACTCATAGTTTGAATTTTTAACGTTATCTTCTTTATTCATATAATTGCACTCTAATTCAATTTATATAGCTATTTATTTTATTAATGGAAAATGTATGATATACAATATCTAGTTTTCATTAGAGATCACTGGTTTTTTCTGACAGTATTGTTATAGAGCCTAGAAACTTTTCCTACTAATCTATTGTTAATTTGAACAAAAAACTTTTCCGTACCTCAACAGTATTTCAATATTTTCTACTTTACGGACTTGTGCTAATTAGACTTGATGAAAAAAGTATTTCCCTCGTCTTTAGCTTTTTTCTCTTCGTTTAGTTAAAATTTATAGCTTCCCGTCGAATTTATTGATTACTTTTATCCAGTTATGATATCGAATAAATTTGCATAACGACTTGAAATGACCTAAAATTTAGTTTATACTATATTAAATATTGAGTTTTTGCCTCGATGTCAAACGATAAATAACTCGGAATTGCGCTAGATATCCATACCCTAAAGGTAAATGCAGTGGAAAACCGCTTGACCGCTAATAGATATAATAGTAATACAAGAAAATGTAATTTAGCTTAAGGTAGCCCGCCTTGAAATTATCATGAAAACAGCCCAATGATTTTGTATACATATATACAGGATGAAATGTTTAAAGTAGTTTATAATGGTGCGAATGTTAGCGAAAATTTTGAATTCATCCGTGTGTATTTCTTTATCACTTCGTGTAGAAATTGAAATGAAATTCGACCGACTTTGACAAGAGAGTTTTTAGTTAAAAAAATTATTTTTCAACCGCAAATCCGCTAAAATGATCGATTAGCTTGGCGTGACCTTTACTTTACGTTTTAACAGACCATTCAACGGCTACCTGTTGATATTTAACTATAATATTTTGTACCATTGGAACGGAAAAGGTCACCATATCATAATACCATATTAGAAAACGAACCGACAAAAATTGTCATACTAAACCAAGAACGAAAATGTCTTCTTTCTTTTGCATCGCTTGAAAGTTAACCGTTAAATGAGGAATAAGACTAACGGATCGAAGTAACGGCTCCTCGAAGAAAAGTAAATTAATAAATAATAAATTTAGAAATGGATTTGAAACATTAATATAATAAATCTAATTAGTTAAGGTCGTGCCTGCCTCGTGAAGGCAACCGCTCGTGCTGAATAAGAAGAGTTCTTTTAAGGTATGTTTCGCATATATGTATGTATGCGTTACGCCATTTACACTCACATACAAACACAAATATACAAGGTGTCCCGAAATTAAGGGGCAATATTTTAGAGACGAAATCTTAGATCAAAAATATTAAGAAAACTTTATATAAACTTCCGTCGGCACATAGACACTAATTGTAAGAGAGTTACAACCATAAAAACCCCTGAAGATAGTTTTTCACCAATATTATCGAAACGGTTTGAGATACAGTAACGAAATTTTATATATACGTTTATTGCACGCTTTACTCTGAATTCAAAAATCTAGACAAATTTGAAAAAAAATCAGACGTATTCAACAACACCGGCTTAGAGTGCATTCAGATTTAACTTCTCTGTTTACAATTGTTTTTACAATTTGGCCAGAGAAATTGAACACATTGAGTTTTTTACGTAAAAAAACTACTAATTTCGTTACTATATCTCAAACCGTTTCGATAATATTGCTAAGAAATCGTCTTCAAGGGCGACTTTTTATAGGTAGAAGAGAAGACACCGGAGTGGGGGCTGCTATAGCTGCGGGCAACCAGGAAGAAAAAGGAATCTGTGCTCTTTTAGTTATTCCTGCTAAAATAATAAATAACGCCACTATTCCTAATCCATAATTACTACCCTCCAAATAAAATTCTAAATTTCATCTACCGCAAGAAATCATATTTGGTGTTCTCATAATTGACCATATGTCAATTTTATTAATAGAACCTCCTATATTTTATTGAAAAGTCTTAAAGGCCAACAAATTTACTTTCAAATAACGTTTAACATTCCTATACCTAAATCTAAAGGTTTTAGAGATAAAAGCATTTTTTTATTAAAATGTTGTTCAACCTGATACTTAAACGATGTTACAAATGTTTTTATAGTTTGATAGCACGCTTTAATACGAATTATTGTATTTAGTGTTATGCCATTAAAATGAAAGAAAGTAATTAGTTTAATGAAGTTCTTAGGAATTTATTTATTGTAAGTATATGAACAGTACATACAGTCCAATTATACACTGTGTCCGTAAAGTCACACATAAATCCAATTAAAATCAGATGTTTGTTTTTTAGAAAAATGTTCGAACACGTCGATTTTTATTTTTAAATTCGATTTTTTTGATGGTAAATTCATGTATACAGGGTAGCCCAAAAATCAGGTACGACTACCGACTCTGTTTTTTCAAATGAAAACACCCATTTTTTATTTCACATTTAGCTGCTGTTTAAAATTCTAAGTATGTTTCATAGACTATATCCTATACCAAAATTTAACAGTTACCGAGATATTGCCGATTGAAATTACATATGAAACGTACTTAAAATTTGAAAGAAAATTTAAAAATAAATAACAAATATGTGTTTCCAATTGAAAAAACAAAGTTGGTGGTCGTACTAAAACATGACGATTTTATGCGCCTAATTGCATTTTTTGAGACACTACTGGTTCATATTCAAGAAAATCCAAAATTTTTTAACGTTATAGAGCAACCAAGCAATATTTTGCAAACAAGGCATTTCTAACCGAAAAAGCAATCATTTTTTGTCGAATCGAAATACACATGTAATGAAGCTAATGGGTTTTTAAGACAAATTTAGTCTCAAGGTGTTTTGTTTACTGAAGAAAAATAAAATTAGTTTCTTAGTTTATGATGAACCTTTAAATTTTCAAAACTATCTCAAAATATTAAGTACAAAAATTTGAGCTAGAAAGGGCACAGAATCTGCTGGTACCAGCAGGATGAAGCACCGGCTTACTGTATTGAAATCGTATTCTGACAACTTCTTAAGATGTTTGATTATTGCTGGTTTCGCCGATTGGGGCCTTCCCTCTCCGCCCCTTCTAAAAAATGACGATCTTAATCATTGGTTAAATTTACGAAAGTTATTTCTCTAACTCTCTGTATGTATATATACAGAGTGTTACATAAACTTTATGTAAATTTAATTAACGATTAAGATCGTCATTTCCAAAAGAAACGTTCCTTACAACATGTATAGAAAACGGAATAAATTTTGTAAAAAAAATATTTAATTCTTTAATTTTTGACTTTTTGACGCTCTTTTTCTCAAAAATGAATCAATCAATTTTAAATTTAATTATATACCTAAATGCAGTTTTGAAATTCCTTCAATTTGCGGTGCCAGTTGACCCATGGTTCCATTTGAAAAAATTTGGGGTGAAGCCACCACCACTAAGGAGTTGAAGTTACAGCGATGAAAAAAATCAGGTAATATGTCCCCCACTTACCGGATAACTTTTATTTGAAACTTTTTTTCATACATCGTGTCGTTTTTGAGTAATATTCAATGATTACTTTAAATGGGACACCCTGTATAAACGTGTAGTGGAATGTATACAACTACTTGATCCGATGAAGTTAGAAAAGACCACAGCAAATTGCGCCAATAAAAGAATTTTAGAATATAATTGCCTATATTTTGAACACATTGTTTAAGATTATTATTTGTAATTTTATTTCTATTTGGTTTTAAATATTAATTTTTCCTCGTACGAATATTTGTTTTAGTAAATTTTCATCATGTCTGAAATACAATCTAANATTTGGTATTTATGCTGAATATATCAACTCATAGTTTGAATTTTTAACGTTATCTTCTTTATTCATATAATTGCACTCTAATTCAATTTATATAGCTATTTATTTTATTAATGGAAAATGTATGATATACAATATCTAGTTTTCATTAGAGATCACTGGTTTTTTCTGACAGTATTGTTATAGAGCCTAGAAACTTTTCCTACTAATCTATTGTTAATTTGAACAAAAAACTTTTCCGTACCTCAACAGTATTTCAATATTTTCTACTTTACGGACTTGTGCTAATTAGACTTGATGAAAAAAGTATTTCCCTCGTCTTTAGCTTTTTTCTCTTCGTTTAGTTAAAATTTATAGCTTCCCGTCGAATTTATTGATTACTTTTATCCAGTTATGATATCGAATAAATTTGCATAACGACTTGAAATGACCTAAAATTTAGTTTATACTATATTAAATATTGAGTTTTTGCCTCGATGTCAAACGATAAATAACTCGGAATTGCGCTAGATATCCATACCCTAAAGGTAAATGCAGTGGAAAACCGCTTGACCGCTAATAGATATAATAGTAATACAAGAAAATGTAATTTAGCTTAAGGTAGCCCGCCTTGAAATTATCATGAAAACAGCCCAATGATTTTGTATACATATATACAGGATGAAATGTTTAAAGTAGTTTATAATGGTGCGAATGTTAGCGAAAATTTTGAATTCATCCGTGTGTATTTCTTTATCACTTCGTGTAGAAATTGAAATGAAATTCGACCGACTTTGACAAGAGAGTTTTTAGTTAAAAAAATTATTTTTCAACCGCAAATCCGCTAAAATGATCGATTAGCTTGGCGTGACCTTTACTTTACGTTTTAACAGACCATTCAACGGCTACCTGTTGATATTTAACTATAATATTTTGTACCATTGGAACGGAAAAGGTCACCATATCATAATACCATATTAGAAAACGAACCGACAAAAATTGTCATACTAAACCAAGAACGAAAATGTCTTCTTTCTTTTGCATCGCTTGAAAGTTAACCGTTAAATGAGGAATAAGACTAACGGATCGAAGTAACGGCTCCTCGAAGAAAAGTAAATTAATAAATAATAAATTTAGAAATGGATTTGAAACATTAATATAATAAATCTAATTAGTTAAGGTCGTGCCTGCCTCGTGAAGGCAACCGCTCGTGCTGAATAAGAAGAGTTCTTTTAAGGTATGTTTCGCATATATGTATGTATGCGTTACGCCATTTACACTCACATACAAACACAAATATACAAGGTGTCCCGAAATTAAGGGGCAATATTTTAGAGACGAAATCTTAGATCAAAAATATTAAGAAAACTTTATATAAACTTCCGTCGGCACATAGACACTAATTGTAAGAGAGTTACAACCATAAAAACCCCTGAAGATAGTTTTTCACCAATATTATCGAAACGGTTTGAGATACAGTAACGAAATTTTATATATACGTTTATTGCACGCTTTACTCTGAATTCAAAAATCTAGACAAATTTGAAAAAAAAATCAGACGTATTCAACAACACCGGCTTAGAGTGCATTCAGATTTAACTTCTCTGTTTACAATTGTTTTTACAATTTGGCCAGAGAAATTGAACACATTGAGTTTTTTACGTAAAAAAACTACTAATTTCGTTACTATATCTCAAACCGTTTCGATAATATTGCTAAGAAATCGTCTTCAAGGGCGACTTTTTATAGGTAGAAGAGAAGACACCGGAGTGGGGGCTGCTATAGCTGCGGGCAACCAGGAAGAAAAAGGAATCTGTGCTCTTTTAGTTATTCCTGCTAAAATAATAAATAACGCCACTATTCCTAATCCATAATTACTACCCTCCAAATAAAATTCTAAATTTCATCTACCGCAAGAAATCATATTTGGTGTTCTCATAATTGACCATATGTCAATTTTATTAATAGAACCTCCTATATTTTATTGAAAAGTCTTAAAGGCCAACAAATTTACTTTCAAATAACGTTTAACATTCCTATACCTAAATCTAAAGGTTTTAGAGATAAAAGCATTTTTTTATTAAAATGTTGTTCAACCTGATACTTAAACGATGTTACAAATGTTTTTATAGTTTGATAGCACGCTTTAATACGAATTATTGTATTTAGTGTTATGCCATTAAAATGAAAGAAAGTAATTAGTTTAATGAAGTTCTTAGGAATTTATTTATTGTAAGTATATGAACAGTACATACAGTCCAATTATACACTGTGTCCGTAAAGTCACACATAAATCCAATTAAAATCAGATGTTTGTTTTTTAGAAAAATGTTCGAACACGTCGATTTTTATTTTTAAATTCGATTTTTTTGATGGTAAATTCATGTATACAGGGTAGCCCAAAAATCAGGTACGACTACCGACTCTGTTTTTTCAAATGAAAACACCCATTTTTTATTTCACATTTAGCTGCTGTTTAAAATTCTAAGTATGTTTCATAGACTATATCCTATACCAAAATTTAACAGTTACCGAGATATTGCCGATTGAAATTACATATGAAACGTACTTAAAATTTGAAAGAAAATTTAAAAATAAATAACAAATATGTGTTTCCAATTGAAAAAACAAAGTTGGTGGTCGTACTAAAACATGACGATTTTATGCGCCTAATTGCATTTTTTGAGACACTACTGGTTCATATTCAAGAAAATCCAAAATTTTTTAACGTTATAGAGCAACCAAGCAATATTTTGCAAACAAGGCATTTCTAACCGAAAAAGCAATCATTTTTTGTCGAATCGAAATACACATGTAATGAAGCTAATGGGTTTTTAAGACAAATTTAGTCTCAAGGTGTTTTGTTTACTGAAGAAAAATAAAATTAGTTTCTTAGTTTATGATGAACCTTTAAATTTTCAAAACTATCTCAAAATATTAAGTACAAAAATTTGAGCTAGAAAGGGCACAGAATCTGCTGGTACCAGCAGGATGAAGCACCGGCTTACTGTATTGAAATCGTATTCTGACAACTTCTTAAGATGTTTGATTATTGCTGGTTTCGCCGATTGGGGCCTTCCCTCTCCGCCCCTTCTAAAAAATGACGATCTTAATCATTGGTTAAATTTACGAAAGTTATTTCTCTAACTCTCTGTATGTATATATACAGAGTGTTACATAAACTTTATGTAAATTTAATTAACGATTAAGATCGTCATTTCCAAAAGAAACGTTCCTTACAACATGTATAGAAAACGGAATAAATTTTGTAAAAAAAATATTTAATTCTTTAATTTTTGACTTTTTGACGCTCTTTTTCTCAAAAATGAATCAATCAATTTTAAATTTAATTATATACCTAAATGCAGTTTTGAAATTCCTTCAATTTGCGGTGCCAGTTGACCCATGGTTCCATTTGAAAAAATTTGGGGTGAAGCCACCACCACTAAGGAGTTGAAGTTACAGCGATGAAAAAAATCAGGTAATATGTCCCCCACTTACCGGATAACTTTTATTTGAAACTTTTTTTCATACATCGTGTCGTTTTTGAGTAATATTCAATGATTACTTTAAATGGGACACCCTGTATAAACGTGTAGTGGAATGTATACAACTACTTGATCCGATGAAGTTAGAAAAGACCACAGCAAATTGCGCCAATAAAAGAATTTTAGAATATAATTGCCTATATTTTGAACACATTGTTTAAGATTATTATTTGTAATTTTATTTCTATTTGGTTTTAAATATTAATTTTTCCTCGTACGAATATTTGTTTTAGTAAATTTTCATCATGTCTGAAATACAATCTAACCACGCTTTATACAGAAAAAACAAATGTAGTAGAACTTTGTTAGTACAATTATTTTTATTAATTTCAACGGTAAAACACTAAATATAATTAATCTTATTGAGAAGTCATGTCAAACTGCAAAAACATGCAATATGGTTTAAATATCATGGCATATCTTGGTCACTTTTTGTAAAAACATATTAAGAGAAAAGCGCCTTTATTTCTAAAACATTTAGATTTAGGTATAGGAATGTTAACATTATTTGAAAGCAAATTTATTGGTCCTCAAAATTTCCCGATAGAATCTAGGAGGATTTCATTTAGAAAAATTGACATAAAATCAATTATAAAAACACCAAATATAAAAATAATTTGTGTTCATTCTATATGTTACAACATTGATTTTTTATTGGAGAAGATCAAGTTGGGATGTTGTTAAATTTTAATTTTTTTTTATAATTTCAAGGTGCGAAATTACAGGACTTTAATGAAGGTGAGGTTTTCAGCATAAAATTAAGAAATCATTAAATATTTCAAAAATTACTATTAATAGACTTAAGGATATATTAATAAAAAAATTCTATAAATGTATGACTATTTCAAAAATGTACTGAAAAATAATGTATTTCATTTGAAATATCAAAGTAGCTGTTACTTTTTCGTAGAAACTGCAATGCCGCATTCCCAAAATTATATTAGACGGGTACAGCAGACCAGCTTACGTAACTGATTAAATTTTCAAGGGAATCGTACGAACCCTCCTCCGTAAACGTCCAATATCCCATTGACCGTCAATCACCCTGTACATATAATAATATTAAAAGAAAACTGTATGCGAAACATGTTGCAACAAGTGTTATACTACGAGTATACATATAAGCATTTATAAATAACATTCCACGATCAACTATTAAGCGGTGTAAATTATGTATTGAATAAAATGGTTTACATTATTAACAATTTCTTTTTGTTAGTGATAGATTTCTTAACTAAACTTAAAATTGAGTGTTCATTATTTCATTTTTAGATAAAAAATGTTAAGATCGATTTTACTGAAAAAATAGTTCAACATCACAAAAAAATAATTTTTTTAGTTTCAGATTTTGATATCAAAGGTGTGCAAATATCATTGCAAAAAAAATTGGATTTTTATTTTTGTTTGTTCTGCAAATACGTCCCTGGCAGAATAAAAATTACTTTTTATGTTTATCTTGTTAGTCTTGTTAATTAATAAGTTTAAAGAAAATGAGCTCCTTGTTTGGAACCATTTCAACAACATTAAATAAAAACCACAGTTAACACCCTGTATCTGTAAAACGAAGCTTTTTGCGATATATGTTTATATGACGTTTCGTCGTAAAGTATAATTTTCATGCGAAACTTAAAGTGTTGCTACAAAACAACTAAAAAAAAAATATGAATAATTAATAATAAAAAAATGCCAAAACACGTCAATTTTATTTTTAATGGAGAACCATTTTTAATATAAATTTATCTATACAGGGTAGTTTAAAAGCCAGTTGCGAATACCATTTTCATTTTTTCACATGGAAACACATATTCTTTATTTCATTTTTGAATTCTGCTTCAAATTCTAGATATGATTCATGTACCATGTCCTATACCTAAACTCAATAGTTACTGAGTTTACGATTGAACATACCAATAACTAAGACTGGACATATGAATAACTGAGGCCCCAAGCATTAGTTGCCAAAATCCTTGGACACGTAAACTTAATTTTTTCAATGCGAATTTTTTTTGATACTTATCTTTTTTTTCACCCCCACCCAAAAAAAAGATGACGAATAAAAGAAGAAAAAACAAAAAATAACTATCAATAAATGTTCGCATTGAAAAAAGTCTTAGTTATTGGTATGATCAATTGTAAATTTCTCAGTAACTGTTGAGTTTAGATATAGGACATTGTACATTAAACATACTTAAAATTTGAAGGAATATTAAAAAATGAAATAACAAATATGTGTTTTCAATTGAAAAAATGAAGTTAATGTTCGTACCTGGTTTTTGAGCTACTATGTATACAGGGTGTTCCGAAACAACGTCAGGAAAATTTAAGAAGTGGTTGTAAAAATAATGCGATTTAACTAAACTTACCTTAGTTCAAAAGTTAATAATAACCGAGATACAGGGCGTCAAAGTTGAAAAAATAAATCACATTTTCTTTAATATCTTCTGGCTGCTTCAAAATAATTTAATGAAATTTTGTATACGGGGTTTTTCGGGATGAGGAATTCAAATTTATCAACGATTTGGTCCTATCAGCTAGGGGGTGCCACAGGGGACCATTACGAAACATTTAAACTGCAACAACTTTTTTGTGCTACACTGTATGTGATTTTTGAAATAGAAAAACCTTCTTCCATACCTTTTCTACTTAAAAATGGTATACTTTATTGAAGTCGCTTGAAGTAAGCGTTTGCGAGAAAAACGCATCTAACGCTGATGATGCATACAAATTATTACAATTAAATAAGAGCTATTATTAGGTCGAAAAAAACTATTCTTTCTTTTTTAGTTACTTTGACTATTTTGACTTAAAAATAATACTTTCTAATATTTGGAGCATTATTCCTTTGTTTTCGGAAATAAAAAGTAAGATAAGCCAGGAAAGTTATTTTGGCCCTCTGAAAATTTGCATCCATCATTGGCTTTAGATACGTTTTTTCGAAAATTGTTGCTTCTAGCGACTTCAATAAGGTATGCCATTTTTAAGTAGAAAAGGGTGCCGGTGGCGTTTACCGACACACGATTTTCGAGCGGTTTTCAATTTTACTGAATAGTAGACATCCTAAATAGTCGACTAAAAAAAAAATGCGGAATATTGAACTTTTTTGAAAAAAGAAAAAATTAAAATTTCAACATTATGTGCTATTTTTGAAGCTAAACTTGACATTTCCAATAAGTGAAGTGTCTTTCGGGACCCGTGGAGTGAATTGGGGCGCTGGGTGGGGTAAACAACCGACAGGACATTGACACGACACCGACACGACACCAACACGACATCAGAGATTAAATTCGCATGGACAAACTATAACACCGTACTACTTAAAATGAAACTAACATATATTTCTTGCGCAGGGGCCACGCTAATATTTAAGTCGGTTAGGTTAGGTTAGGTTTCCCTGGAAGTAATGCCCGAAAGGGCGGCTCCGAGGGTGTGAGAGGGTAGAGAGGATGGGAGGCAAAAAAAAAGGTTAGGTTAGGTTAGGTTAGATATCTCACCCAGAACCCCACTTCACTCCACTGGTCCCGAATGACACTTTACCTATTGGAAATGAAAGCTAAGCTTGAAAAATGGCACAAAACAGTCAAATTACAAAAATTTTTTTTTACAAAAAATCATGATATTCCGCATTTTTTTTTATTTAAATCTACTATTTGGGACGTCTACTATTCATTATAATCAAAAATCGATTAAAATTCGTGTGTCGGTAAACGACACCGGCACCTTTAAAGGTTTCGTAATGGTCCCCTGTGGCGCCCCCTAGCAGATAGGAACAACTCGTTGATAAATTTGAATTCCTTATCCCGAAAAACCTACGGACACGAAATTTCGTGAACTTCGGACGAGGCAGTCGAAAGATATTAAAGAAAATTATTTATTTTTTCAACTTTGATGCCCTGTATCTCGCTTATTATTAATTTTTGGACTAAGGTAAGTTTAGTTAAATGGCATTATTTTTACATGTAAAATCACTTCCTAAATTTCCCTGACGTTGTTTCGAAACACCCTGTATATGAATTTATATTAAAAATGTTTCGCCCTTAAAAATAAAATTGACGTGTTTTGGCATTTTTTTATTATTTCTCCAAAACGGATAATTATCCGTTTTGGAAAAACAAGACTTATTACCTTTTCGATGAGATACACTATACAGGGTGTTAAAAGAAAGTTTAAATATATAAGGGGCATATAGTGCGAAACAAGTAAAAAAGTTTTAATAAACATGGGTCCGCAAATGAACCGTTTTCGAGATACAGGGTGTCAAAAAAGATTTTTTCCAGTGTTTTAGCGAACTGATAAAATTTGAGATATAGAACTCAGTTCTTGTACACTTATTACTATTAATCTTTGCTATGCCTTGAGCACGAAATCAAATTTTTCTCACATGCTATTCACTTTTTTAAAACGGTTCAATAGCGGACCCGTGTTTATTAAAACTTTTTTACTTGTTTTCGTTCGCATTATATGTCCCTTAAATGTTTAAAACGTTTTTTTTAAACACCTTGTATATGTATTGCAAAAACATTATCAGTGTCCAAATTTAATTAATATTAATTCTGAGGTATTCCCAACATCATTCATTTTCGTTTTTTAGCTCTCCAGCAAAATTGACAAAATCCATTTACGTTTAAAAGTCGATGATATGATCTTAAATATCTAGATCTACATTGAGGATTCGATTTTTGAATAGTCCGCATGGACTGCCCCTATGGATCTTAACCTTATTAAAAATTTAAATGTTTTCTGCAAAACAAAATCTAAGGAACCCTCAAAATTATAGATAATAAAGATGACTTTGCGTTAACCTTAATTATTAGAGTTAACTTAGTTTGTAAAATGAGAATTAAATAAGAATATAAAAATTTAAACATTTTTTTTACCTGTTAAAAAAAAGTTAAAGTTAAAATTGACTGATCGTCTTAACTTATTAATGACATTGCAAGGAACTCAGCATTTCGACATAAATGCTGATTTTCTTAGTACGATCGTAGAACTCCTTCCATTATTCAAAAAATACTAAACATAATTTTGTGGTAATGAACGAAATCAGATTATTGAAAAATTTAAGAATTATGCAATAATGATGTTACTTCTGAGAAATATTTTTCTAATACAACTCTAATAAATTTTAGCAACATTGTCATCCAGAGAATTCTTTACTAAAAGTGAGTAGGGTCGGCCATTTTTTGAAAAAGATTTTTTTAACATTTTTCTCACGTTCAGTGGGTCTCCCCAATAGTGTGGTATGGCTAAGGGGACTTCTGGGACACCCTGTATGCCATAGTAAAAAATCTTCTAGAACCCTTATTCTTTGCCGACGGTTTAATTAGAAATCAATATTTGGAGAAGTTTAGGCTGGTTTATTTAAGTAAGTTTTTTCCATATGGATTTATTTTTCCATTATCATATATCATATAAAGTATTTTCCACTTCGGCAGTTGATTTGAACATATTAAAACGACGTACTTGAAATTTACATGTTGCCCATTGTCAAGTAAAAAAATAATTTTTTACATTTTTATATTTTATATTTTATTTGTATAATTACAGTTCTGTGGCAATATTATATTATTCTAAAAGAATAGTTCCTCAAACATTATATGTATATTGAGAAGTGTAAGACAACCTTTAAGAAAACGGGTGTTCTATATTCACTGGAAAGGAAATAAGGGAGCGAAGGAAGACATTGTCCAAGTAATCATGATGTTTGACTTACATCCAAATTTATTTAAGTATCATGTATTTTGTTTTCATAATAACTCAATTGAAAAGAAAGTTCAACTTTTATATACAAAAATACAATAGTTATCGGTTAGTTTGCGACAAAGCTAGTCACTACAGAATTACTTACAACCCAGTTCGTAGGCTTCGTAAATTGAATTTTCGATTTTGGTATTATGAAAAACCATTGAATCATTTGAAGTATTTAAATGTTTAAAATAATTTATTCTGGTAAATTTAATCGTATTTTTTCGTTATTTTGTGAAAGCACTGTTTAATATAAATAATGTTATATATCTCATTGATAAAAACATCCACATATGAATATATAAAATGTTTCATGGATATAAACAATGCGGGTCATGAAAATCTTTTAAATAAAGTCACCGATCCATGGGTCGATCATTGCATTATAACCTTGTAATGGTATTTAATTAGTTTGCCGAAGAAACGATCAATTATTTGTGTCAACGTATGACAAATATTTACGAGTTACGCACTCACAATTTCCCTTTATAGCGAACAGATCTGGTTTAAGGAGAGCAAAAGGGGGCAGGGTACTGCCCCGGACTTATAGACAACCGGTTGTAGCTGTTGTTGTTGTTGACCGCCATATTTCTTCAGCGAAAAAGTCAAGCAGAAAATCTGAAATTGTCGAGAGAAAACAAGAACGCTAAAACTTAATAACTTTTGGACGCACGTACGTTACATTTTCAACTCGATTTTGGAGCGTGAAATTTCGAAAAAGACCGCCGAGTGATGCGTGCCCGGAAACTTGGACACGTTTCAATTTCACGTGGGAGACTGAAATCAAGCTGAATTAACATGCGTCCACTAAATTAGTCTAATAAATGATATCTAGATATCGAAACGTGCCTGTGACAAAATTTTGAGTCAAGCATAATCGTAAAGGTCACATGATTATGTTGCATATTAACATAATACATTATAACTATAGCATAGTACAGCCCGAAAGCTCTATTCACCTACGTTTTCGGTATTTTGGTTCACCCCCTTATTTTTTCGTCTTTTTACCTTTGTCGATCTTTAAGTTATTTTAATACTTTACTTTAAAATCTGATTCAAGAATTAGTTTGAGAATTGCCTACATTTGCTTGATAACCATGATACATAGAGAAACCATTTCGTATTATCTAGCAGAACACAGCTTAAACATTAATAAATACAAAAACTGCTTGCATGAATTCTACAAACCTGGAAGGAAATGTTATACATATAACTTTATATCATCCTTACGATTAGAGTTTGTTATTATTTAAAACACAATGACCATGACCTAACTTACTATTCTGAAACTTCTCTCAAAAAAAGCCAAAATTGAAGATATTTTAAAATATGTATACAAAATATGTTAAAAAATAGTGATTTAGAACACAATCATGAAATCCAAATTGTGTATTCGTAAAACAAACTGTGATTCTCCTCAAAATTTTTACAACATCGGATTATAACATGAGTATATTCACCAAATCAATAACTATCTCGCCCACCAAATGAATTCACATACGCCCTTGTGGAGGTCGCACCATCTAATCTATTTTTTTAATGGCACCACCTGAGTATAGAGCTTTTATTTAACAATCGCAACTTAGACAGGTCTCAAGAAAAATTATCGACTGAAATTGTTTTAGCTCTCAAGTTCAGATCGATACGCACTATCGATATAATTTTATGTCTATCAATGTGGATTCATTTGCATGACAATGAGCTTTAAGTAAAAAAATCATTGTGTAAACAAACGGTTCACTAACGTAGGCTCGCCAGTCGAGGGTATTTGCTTTGGTGGGTTGCTCGAGATACCAAACCCGGGTACCGAATAAATAATAAAAACCAGAGCATCGTCGTCGTCCGAATAATCGTAATAACATAATAGAATAGGTGGTACCGCTTTGGAAATGCCCACGTTGGAATTCCATTAATAAGTGGCTCGAGCACACAATTGTTATTCGGTGGCCGTGAAAGGGCCTTATTCGAGGTCACGAACCACGTCAAGAGCAGAAGGCACCACGCCCAAATGTACCTTCACATGTGGAATGTTCGTTTTCTTCTTCTTTTGTCGTTTGGTTGCATGACAGTATGTTTAGAAGAAGTTGAACGGTGTCCTTTTTTATGATCGGTTTGTTAACCGGTTAACTGTAGCATAAATGTCAACGGAGACGAAATAAGTGCGTCTTCTTCTCGTTTTAAGAAGAACGTTTGCTCTCTCTCGATGACGGTTTTACGATCATGGGAATGTGATACGGAACGATTTCGTTGCGATTTATTTTTTATGGCAATGAGATTCAAGTCAGTTTTATGATTTAATTGATAACTCACCTCCATATGCAGGCAGAAGTAGTAAGTACAAGGGTCAAAGGACGGAGAGCCAAGTAGCTATGGCACGCGCCCCCAGGGGCTGATTATAGCTCTGTTTGCGTGCAAAGTGCATTTTCAGTCTGCCCACGTTTTCGCCAAGAAAATTGCGACAAAAAGTCGATCGACCGCATCTGGTCGACTGCGACCTTTTAACCGGGCTCCGTGGACTCGCCCATGAGATTTATATAGAGTTTATTCTCGATGACATGTTCGCTAGTGAGTATTATTAGTAATGGAAAAAATTAAAAGCTAAAATTGGAAATTCTGAAAGTTAATTGTTGTTTTGATCCGATGACGGTTTAATTAAATGATCGGAACGATTATTGGGTCGTTTCTAATGGAACAAGCTCTACACCCGCTGATTTCGCATTGAAAATGTCATATCAAGAGAAAAATATGAGACGGCAGCTGTCAGTGGCACCAACCGGTCGTATATAAGATAATTATTGGGGCCCTAGGGCGGCTCAGCGCACCTCGATCGCAACAGTAGATAGTTTCCTTCGGAATTTTGCTCCTCTTTTAAACTCTGCGACCAAAAATTCGGTAAAATCAATTAATCATTATAAATAAAACTAAACAAAATGGAAATTAGTAAGATATTTATGACCAATAATTAAATAAACCTAATAAAAATTCATTCGCGTGTCCCTCTTCTTTTTCACGCGTACAATTATTGTGCAGTATTAGCCTTCACACACGCCAGACACGAGCCCCATCGAGCGTTTCGTTCCAATTTACATTTCATTTACATTTTTACAACAAGAACTCTAATGGTTGTTATTTTATTCTAGAATTTCCGCGATCAATGTATCGATGGTAGTGGATTACCTTTGCTAACCGAAGATCACCTAACTCAGACTATTGGCATGAAGCTGGGGCCGGCGTTGAAGTTGCGCTCGATCTTAAGAAAGAAACTGGGCAGCTGCACTGTATGCCTTCATTGCACACACTGTCACAATAACGATACAAGATCCGAAACTGCTATAACTAATAATGCAGGAAATGCCTCAGATTCCGGAGGAGTATCTTAAAGCTAATTCTCTAATAATGTAATATATTGTATGTTAAGTTGAGTATTTTTTCTTCTAAATGTGATTGTACCTTGACAATATTCTTGTAAGACTTTTGTTTAAAACTATTTTTATTAATAATTTACTTAATAATATTATAATATTTTTATAATAATCTTCCTATTTTGCTCAAACTTTAAATAAAAGACAAAAAAGCTTGTCTTAAATATGGTTAAATTTTATTAATGTGCAATACGTGTTAGGAATTACTTACCTGTGAAAAAAGTATTAAAATTGCAAATTTAAATAAAATCTAACAAATTAAATAATAATAAATTCCGGACAATTTTATTGAAATGAATTGTTATTTTTAATATTTTTTATATTGTACGTATATGTAATTCCTTAATAAATGTAATCATTTTTAATATTAATAAATGTTTTATTCCACTAAGGTAATATTTAATAAATAGATACATATATAGACAAATAGTTATATAGATCTATATACAGGTGAAACCAGTTTAAGTGGAAACATAGGGATTGTGCAAGTGGGACAAGGATCGCACAAGTATTAATGTCTCCGACAAAGACCAACGAAATGGATTGACAGAATAGCGGTTGAAGTGGGCGGAGTCAATCCAGGGGTGCCA
>JABRWK010000177.1:12743-36569 GCA_013372445.1 Hypothenemus hampei | reverse complement strand
TACAGGGTGTTCCAAAAAGGTGGTGCCAAACTTGAGGACGTTATAGGGAACACTGAGATAGAAAATTTTTACATGTAAACCCCTAGTCGGAAATGAGCCGTTTTGGCTCTACAGCAACTTTTGTCCAAAAACCTAATTTTATCTTGATGATACCAAAAGACTTCGATATTTCATTATTTTTTATTAAAGATGATTGATGTTATTGAAAATAAACACTTTTTTTGTGTTTTGATAAGTGTTTATCAATTGCATTTCCTATACACGATGTTGTTAAAAATTGATTTTATTCGTGATCGCACCTACTTAAGTGTTTCACATTTGTTTTTTTGCGACGAACTCTTGTGTTTGAACTGTGAAAATGGTTGAATTTACTTTTGAAGAGTATGCAGATATGCATCTCATTTATGGCGAAGCGAGGTGTAACGCTAGAGAAGCTGAGCGTCTTTACGCTGAACGTTTTCCGAATCGCAGACGTCCTTGTCGAAAAACATTTCCGGCAATCCATCGTCGGTTAAGAGAAAAAGGTAACTTTAAACCAGATGGAGGAAGCGGACATCCACGAACTGCTCGGACAGTGGCGTTTGAGGAAGAAGTTTTGCATCGAATTGAAGACCAACCTACCACCAGCACGCGTGCAATAGCACATCAAACAAATGCTGCACATCAAACTGTGTGGCGGGTACTTCAAGAGCAGCTATTGCACCCTTACCACCTTCAAAAAGTGCAAGCACTGGGTCCACAAGATTATCAGCCACGGGTACAATTTTGTCGATGGTTTTTGCAATGTATTGCAGATCAACCGGATTTTGGTTCCATCATTTTATTTACGGATGAGGCTTGTTTTACCAAGGACGGATTCTTCAATAGCCGCAATAGCCACGTATGGGACGATCACAATCCTCACGCCGCATGGATTAGAGGACATCAGACTCAATTGGCTCTTAACATGTGGGCCGGTATTGTTGGCGACTTTTTAATTGGTCCATACATGCTTCCACCTCGACTAACTGGTAACATTTACCTACATTTTTTACAAGACGTGCTTCCTGACCTATTAGACAATGCAAACGTTCCTATGGATATACGGGATAGAATGTGGTACCAACATGACGGTGCACCTGCACATTTTGCTCGCCATGTACAGAATCACCTCAACCAACAATTTCCTGGGCGATGGATCGGAAGAGGAGGACCTATTAGGTGGCCAGCGCGAAGTCCGGATTTAAGCCCGTTGGATTTTTTCCTCTGGGGTTACATCAAGACGCTGGTCTACGAAACCCCTATAGCCACTCAAGAGGAACTGTTGGGAAGAGTGATGGCTGCCTGTCTTTTCGTACAGCAAGATCCGCACATGTTACAACGAGTGCGCGATTCAATGATACGACGAACAAATTTATGTAATCAGGTTGGGGGTCACCATTTTGAACCATTATTATAACTGTACTTTTTTTGCGTTATCTTTAATAAAAAATAATGAAATATCGAAGTCTTTTGGTATCATCAAGATAAAATTAGGTTTTTGGACAAAAGTTGCTGTAGAGCCAAAACGGCTCATTTCCGACTAGGGGTTTACATGTAAAAATTTTCTATCTCAGTGTTCCCTATAACGTCCTCAAGTTTGGCACCACCTTTTTGGAACACCCTGTATAATTTTTCTACATATTTTTTCCGGACCTAGACAGGTCGACGGAGAATTGAAAGACGAACATTTTGCTTTTTTTTTCATTGTTCTAACTCATCTGGATCAAAAGTTATCGCCAAAAAACGAAAAGTTGACGAAACTTTGGGGGTGGAAACTTGTTAGACAATTTTTGCATGTCCATTCTAGGATTATGTTAACTATCTTCTAATTTTTTTTTGGATGACGTACAGTATTTCCTTTATAGGTGATAATCTTAGCTGTCCTAACCGATGCTGTTCTCCATGTTGTGTATTGACAGGTTATTATTGATCGGAAAGTAATTCCTAGGTATTTGACTTATTGGTCCAATTTATTTTTTACCATGACATTATGATTCTTCCATTTGTTTGTTACACTTTTATCTTGTGAGATGCACTGCTTCCTTTTTATCCTTGTTGATGTTAATTTTCTAATTATCTATTCATTTTGTGTTGATAGTAGAATGTTGTCTTCAAATTTAGACAAATTTCTTTGCTTTTGGAAAGTTGGCGGTGTAAATTATGTATAGAAGGGGTGTTAACGATGAGTCTTGTAGCTTTCGTGCTTCAATAATTAACAGCGCAAAACCAAGGATTTTTATTTTTCTTTTGGCAGTTTTCAGGCTGAAATTATTGTTTATTTTTTTTTTGGTTTTTAATAAGACTAATTTATAAATGTGAGTTTATAAATTAATTGAGTTATTTTACGACTTACGTTCATGAGTGTTTTTTCGAACTCTGAGTTATTCTCTAACTCATTCGGATGAGTGAATAAATGATATGAATTATTTTATTTTATGTCTCACGTTTATGATTATTTTAATACATTTGGCATTTAGCATGATAATTAAGTTGCGTGAGTACTTCTACTACTATGATATTATCTTGTAATAGGCCACTGTACAACAGTGTTCAACTTGAAACAAGTAATAAAATATAGTGCCAAATGTAATAAAATACCTTAATTTTCATTTTAAAGAATAGATTTGTTAATACTTTTCTTCATCCTTTAATGCTGCTGCCCCAAATACATATGTATGAAAATTTGTTTACACGGGCTTAGTCTTTAAACATTACTACTTGCTATCTATTCAAGTATATAATTGGAAAACAGGGTGGACTTCTATTTACTTGTACTCGCACTTAAATTAATGCTCAATACTAATGTAACTTGATTACATTTGGAAATATTAGTACGAGTAACAAATTTGTTTGTTTAAACACTAAACCTGTATAATTGATTTTCTTAAACTGAATCAGCAACAAGAATAATCTCTAGTAAATAAAATAGTATTGAAGACTATGATTGCGTAATAAGAATCATGGTTTTATGTTCTTTAGTTCTGAGAAAGTCGGGCAAAAAACACCACTGATCTACTGTGTTAGTTCAAAAGGGAGTGTCAGTTTCAATCAAATTAGATTTTTCGCTTTGACCAACCTCAAAAGTGGAATTTCTAAGTATAATAGAGTTAATTGATTTTGAGTTAACATAGTCGAAATATGTAACGGGTGTCGCAATTTCGTGGTATTTATAGTTTCCCGTCTAGTATTAAACATAGAAAGATGTGATTTTCGTGGCACTGTTTTCTACAAGAAAAAGATTATCCCACAAAGGTTTTTATACTACCTAACCACATGTTCCTTAGGTCAAAGTAGGTCGATTTAACTAATCTTAATTTAATTTAAAATTGTATATTTCGGCGCTAGAGAGAGCTCCAATCTTTTGAATCCTTTTTTTTTGTTAAAATGACTTGTCATGTTGTCAAAATTTGTCACATTATAGGTCTGTTCCAACTAAATAGTTAGATCCAATAAAATTTCATCAAAATGATCATGTGACAGTTTGCAAATTGTTTCTGACTAATCAGGATGGTGCTCACTAGTTGTGGATTTTTGTTGAAACAGACCTAATGTATTTATGTGAATGGTGGATACTTTAAATTACGGCTTTGATCATTGTTTATTTGTATAAAGGTAATGGCAAATTTGAAAAATTGAATTATGAAAAAATCATGAGAATAATAGAAGACTTTACTAGAAGTACAGAGTAGTCGGAATTGGTCTGTTTTAACAGAGGAAACCTATTTCCCGATTAGATAGAGCAAAATCGACTTATAATTAGATGTCTCGATTTTTGAGAGTTTAATGATAAGAACCGCTTGACGATATCTTCACCGCCAACCGAGATATACGGTGTTTTTCAATTTTGGCTATTTTGAAAATTGCCTATAACTTTCATTTCAAAGAATATTTCAATTCTGTAAACACATTATTAAGACATTTTTTAAGTGCAATCCAATAGCGTATTCAGATTTTTTCTATGGTTGTCCATTTCATCAGAAATACATGAATTTTTTTTAATAGAAGTCATAGTTGGTTATGAACTTAAAATAATGCCCGTGTTTAGCCCTTTACAATGATATAAAATTGTAAGTACCTATTTCCAAAAATGGCGAAAATATTAGATGTTTTTTATTTAAATCGAAGCAGGTCTTGGATTTTTGTTGCTTTTTTAACTCAGTTATGTATTGTTATAATTTAATATTATAGGAATATTTATCCACACCCTAACAAAGGTAAGTAACAACCGTTAAATAACTTTATATTTTTGTTTTTTGTTCATTTTATTGTGGTTAATTGTAGCTCTAAAAATAGCGTAGATTGTTACTTACCTTTATTTCTGATGAAATGAGCAATTATAGAAAAAATCTAAGTACGCCACTGGATTGCACTTAAAAAAGTACCTTAATAATGTGTTTACAGAATTGAAATATTCTTTAAAATAAAAAAGTTATGGGCAATTTTCAAAATGGTCGAAAATTGAAAAACCCCCTATATCTCGGTTGGCGATGAAGATATCATCAGGCGGTTTTTACCATTAAACATTTCTCAAAAATTGAGTCATGACATCTAAGTCGATTTTGCTGTATCTAATCGGGAAACAGGTTTTCTTTATTACAACAGACTAATTCCGACCACTCTGTACTTTTTTGGTCCTGGATAAGTTTTCCAAATAAATTGTTATTTGCAACGCTTTTGATCATCTAGGGGTATAGAAATTTGAATATTTAAGTATTGAAAAATCAAAATTCTACGTTTACGAAATGCTATCAATCGTAATTTTATTAATTTTTTTGTACAATAAAACTGTTCACGTACCAAATTTTGGCAACATTGTATAGCCCATTTTAAATTGATAACATAAAACACTTTAAAAGATGATACTTTGGAACGCTCTAGCGCCTAGACAAAGCAACTTTCTACTAAGATCGGATTGATTAAATCGGCTTATTTTGAGACAAGGAGTATGTGGTATAATGTTGTAAATTTTTTTTTTTGACTTACAAAACTCTTATAGTAGGTACATTAAGATTGTTCTTAATCTATCGCAACCCCAGTGCTTTATGGATATTCGGATTCGTGTAATATCCATAACTTTCCCAAATATAATTCGAATTCTCTTTCTAGGTAAAATTGCAAAGCAGTCTTCCTTTAAATTTGCCTTCAGTTCACACAGGTCCCAAAGGCAAGTTAGAAATTCATAACAGGGTAGTTGGCATCACTGCGCTTACAACAATGACAAATAATCCTAAAATTTCGTGATTTACATTTAAATAAAACAATTGTAAACCAGTCGAACACTTGTTTTATTCATCTTGACCCCTTTTTTAACATTATTTTTGTCGCTACAAAAAAAAAGAAAAATATGTATCTTTAGCGAATAATAGTAGTTAATATTAAATATTTTACATCGTGATAATTATGACGAAAGAGTTACTCAACTCGCTGAAACTGTCACAGGTCTATTCGAGTTTCTTGAAACGAGAAAACCATAAATACGGTGAACAGTCGTTCAAAAAATCAACACAAATTAAATATCACAAAATTAGAACTTCAATTTTTAGTAACTGTTCCAGCGATTGACTCAGTTCCGTATGAAAAATAACGTTGGTACACATTCAGCTAAATTTACATCAAAGTTATCAAGGTTTACTCCCTAATAATTTGTTTTTTTTGTAATATAAAAATTCCTATTTTTTTCTCGACAAAACTAAATTGTTTACGTTTCTATACATAAAATACACAAAAATCAGTCTAGATATGTACAACACGTTTTATTTTTCTTTTTATGTATGTCAATGGATTACCGAGTAATATATGTATAATCTTAAAAAAGTGGTTTTTGTTATTTAGTTATTAACTTTTCAAAAGGTGAACTCGCCATAATTTTTTCAATTTCATTAATATTCCAAATCTATTACAAGGAACCCTGTATTTGTATATAGTTTTTGTCATTTTCAGGAAGATAACAAAAAAAAGGAAAAAATGAAAATGGAGCGAGTTTTACCTTTTCCTTTTTTACTGGATGTATTTGTATTATATACCAGTCTCACAAAAGTGTTCAGAGAAACATCATTTAATCGATAAAAAGGATAAAGACCTGTCAACAAAGTACATTTCATTTTTATTATTGAAAAAGATAACTTTTTTAAACAAAAATAAATATGTATAACGCATGTCATAAGTTTTTGGTCAGTTCCAGATGTTTGTTAATGTTGATGAGGAGCAAAGTTTCAAAAAGTCAAAAGGAATATTATGCAAATTTATATGTGAAACTAGTCGTTGCTCGGGATCTCTGTCCGCGTTCACAAAAAATAGTACAGTTTTTATTTTAAAAGCCCTATTCCAGTAGTTTTCAATCTGCCGACTTTTGACAAATGTAATGAGAGAACTATTAAATAGTTCTCAAAAAAAAATCAAAAAATTTTCAAATTTTGTTTACAATATTATTATTATTTTATTGAAAAAAAGGTAAAATTGAGAATTGGGTACAACATCAATGATCTTTCTAAACGTAAGATGTAATAGTATTCTAATTTTCATGGCGATCAGACCTCTTATGTAAATTTGTAGAGAACTCGATGTTATATACAAGATGTTTCAAGATTTCTTTAGTCCTCGTAGTTTGAGAAAAATATTTTTGATATTTACAATTCTATTAAATGGTGCGTCTTTTTATTTTAACCCTTTGACTGCCGCGAATATCGTTAGCGATACATTGAGTATTGAATTATGAGGCCGTATATATCGCTAACGATACACCATCAAAAATCTTGGAAAAAAATCATTTAACTTATTTAAGTCGGCGCACAATAACTTTATTTACGAAAAAAGTCTAGAGGCCTACGGAACATTTATTTTTTGTCAAATACACGCGACCCTTAAAAGGTTAAATGACATTTTGAAGGTAATTTCAGTGTTAATTATAGTTCAAAAATTGTTTAACAAATGCTGAGAAATCGACAAATTCAAATTTTTTTCCTAAATATGGCGCATAAAAAATTCTATTCTATTAAGGAAATCTTGGGATGCTCTAGGGAAAATCCACAAGAAAATCATGAAAACGAAATCTGTTTTAGATAGATATAAAAAATTAGTAATTCGGCAAAAAATTAATTTCTTTTGAAACTGCTCCTCAAAACCAAAATTCCTACGCTTTAGACGGCATTTTAACACAAAAAACTTTTTTAAGATTGCCTTTTATTAAGAAAAACAAAAAAATATAGCAAAACAGAGGCAATCCAGATATTACTTAAAAAAATAAATAAAATAATAACTAAACGGTAACATTAACTCCTTATTGTTAAATTAAATAGGTGAAACTACATATTTAATTGTAAAATTCGTCGTTCAAAAGAATTTTTCTCTCATTAGAGCCATGGGACTAACCTTGACTTTGAAATTTGTCAAATCCTTTATTTTTTTACTGTTTTTTTAAAAATGTATACATCACTTAACTGAATTAACCATTTGCTAAAGCAATAACTATAACTAACGTAACTAGTTAGCTTGGACAATAAACAGAAATTTTGATTGCAAGCTATTCAAAAGATAAGTGGAAAAACAAAAATTTGTTTGACTATATCAAAAATATCCATCATATAGTGGAGACTGAACTTTGTTTTATATGTTCAAGCATGTTTTTGAAGCATTACAAATTTCAATTTAGACGAAAGATGAAGATATAATCCACTTGGTTGAGTATAACAGGTCGAATGAGACTCTCAGAATTCACAAATTCAAAGAGATTACGTAATATTTTCAACAAAACAGCCAAAATAGAGAGCAGATTAAGCAAAAAAAGAAAAGAAAATTAGAGGACTTCAACAATGACTATGACATTCAAGTGCACAACAAGTGTAATATTACCTAAAAAACATTTACATATACATATAATAGGAACGATTTACAGGACACATACAATACGATACAACAAAAAATCATTGCATCGCAGAAGAAACCTCCAGAAATTTCTTACGGTAATCAAAGGGATAAAGTAGAATACTGAACAGTAAATTCTAAAATCTTTGATTATTCTCCGAATTCATCAAATTTAACCCGATTTGAGAAATGGACGGCGCATAAGAAAAAAATTGTTTCATATCTAAGGCCTTAGATTGAACTTATATCTGTGGGATGCATGATTTATGAACACTTTTGTGACTGACAATATTTCCTACATATCCAGTATTCTTAAAAATATTATATTTAACATACAAACTGACTTCGTATAGTCTGAATAGTAAAATCGTCGTTGCGTTATCACTTTTTCTAAAAAAAAAAAGAAACAATGGAAAATAATTTCTCATAAAGACATTTTGGTGGCCGGGCGACACTTCAAAATTAAACATTGCACCTAAAATTTTTTAACAAATTACCCATTCCAACAAAGAAAACAAACAACAAATACTTCTTAATACGTGATGTTATCCTTAAAAATAATAACGCTTATTAAGGTAATAATTGGTCGCTTTAGGCCACCGCCATATAGAGAAATACAAGGGTTCGTTTGTTTCTACATTCACAGATACGATCACATTCAATATACAGGCTAAGCTTCAGTCTATGATTGGCCAAAACAAAATTTGGATTTCAATTAAATAAATGGAGTACCCGCTACTCATTTATTTTTAGTTTGTTTTTACACATTTTAAAAACATATTATAGTTAAAGCGTGAACTTATAGTATACAGTAAGCGCCAAATGTATGGAATAAATTCATTTAAAATTTAAGGGTTCTTTTTTTGGAAAAAAGCTCGGACCCATCGATTTTTATTTTTGGCTGCGGTTTTTTTGATAGCAAATTCCTATGTACAGGGTAACCAAAAACTAAGTTATGACCACTAACTTTATTTTTTCAAATGGGAACGCATATTTTTTATTTTATTTCTGAATTCTCCTTCAAATTTCATGTATGTTCCATTCTCAAATTCATGTATACAGGGTAAACCAAAAACACGTTACGACCAGTAACTTTATTTTTTCAAATGGAAACACCTATTTTTTATTTTATTTTTGAATTCTGCTTTAAATTTCATGTATGTTCCATTTTCAAATTCACGTATACAGGGTAAACCAAAAACAACTTACGAAAACAAACTTAATTTAACTTGTTTCTGTAACCCTGTTTACTTGAATTTGAAAATGGAACATACATGAAATTTAAAGCAGAATTCAAAAATAAAATAAAAAATAGGTGTTTCCATTTGAAAAAATAAAGTTACTGGTCGTAACGTGTTTTTGGTTTACCCTGTACATAGGAATTTGCTATCAAAAAAACCGCAGCCAAAAATAAAAATCGATGGGTCCGAGCTTTTTTCCAAAAAAAGAACCCTTAAATTTTAAATGAATTTATTCCATACATTTGGCGCTTACTGTATATAAGATCTGTAGCAAATGGAGCCAATCTCTGCAGATAAATACAAAATTAAATTTGACTTGGTTTAAAAAACAACCCTTTATGATCTTTTACACATGAAAATTATTTTGCATGTCAATTATCTGTTTGGGGCACCTAGTTACTACTGATTTTACTAAGTTCACACTTTCACTGCAACATACAAAATTAATTCAGTTAGAATAAGATAATAAGAAATACATATAACTATTATATATGCATATACATTTTTAATTGGTCAGGGCCTTATTGTCCTAGTGTCTATTTATATTATACAACAATTAAATTTATGAAATTTCAATTTATTAGAATTCACAGGGTCTTCAAAAGAATTAATTGTTTTTTTTTCGACTAGAACCCTGAGATCTCTATTATTTACATTTAAAACACATACGTTTTGCCCAATCTTAGACTTACCCTGTAGACGCAAACCCTGAAGAATAACAAAAACTCTTTTCAAGTAGTTGAAAAGAAAAAATGGTAATTTTCCACACACAATCAAGGCTAAACACGTTTAATTTCTTGAAATGTAAATGTGATTAGGACTGAATGCACACTGCACTTCGCGCACCATATAAGAAAAAGTATTACAAATTTCGTTCGTACTTCCCTAGCCAGTAGTTTCTTTTTCACACTAAAACGTCATTTTCGTTCAACCATTCTCATTTCTTCAGTCGACCGCCGGGCGGATCTTTGCTGGAACTGCCGCGCCTCGCAGAGCCCTGCTGCCCCTGGGGACCTCCTGGAATCGCCGGGGGCGCCATCGCCACTCCGGAGGCGCTTCCAAGAATAAAACAAACACGTGGGACGTGACGAGGATTGTCCATCGTGATGATGATTTCAAGACGATGTGAAAAGATGGTGATTTTTTTTAATGATGATGGTGGTGAATGTGCGAGCGATTATTTGAAAAAAAAAGTGCCATATTTAGTTAAATATTTTAAAGCATCTATGTATATTTCGAGAGGGTGCTTTTCATACATTTATTCCATTTTTTTAAATTCATGTCATCAAATTCCGGATGTGCTTAGTTCAATTCAAACGCGTAATTTTATATCAATAAATATACTTCATACCAATAACTTTTTAAAGCATATAGCATAACATGACCTAAACCTTTTTCAAGAAAATACTGAAAGAACAATCCTCTCGAAAAGCACTATCAATCACATATACGGGGCTCTGCAATAGTACGTAATTCTTCCATAGCTAACATACTAATCAAGATAGGAATTTCTTTCTTGCGCAAGCTTATACAGCACATAAGGGAGTATTTCTAGAAATTATTTTCCAATGTGCAGGATCCCCCATAAACGTGTGACAGTAACAAATTCAGTTTTTTTAAATGGAATCCCCCCATTTTTAATGGTATTTTTCGATTCCTTATTAAATTCTAAGGCCACTTTGTGTAAAGTGCCCCATGTCTAAAATTTACCGTTTCAGAGTTATTCTGGAAAATCCGAAAATTTTGACAGCTGCAGGCTCTTACAGAAATTGGTGCCGCTGCGAATTTCGGAACGGAGTTCCAAGAGGACGTAATGAGCTACGTTTTGATGTGTTTGAATTTCGAAAAAATGTTTTGCAACCCCCAAAATTTGACTCCAAAGTTGCAAAACTTGAAATGACAAGTTTCTTATTTCAAATGGAATGCTCCCATTTCTTCGACGGCATCGGGTTCACAATTCAAAAATCTACAACTTTTATTGACATTACCCTATACCTAATCGCGGCCATTTCCAAGTTCTTGCAAACTACCCTCTTTTTGGCATCTAGATGTTTCAATAGTCGCAAATCTTATGTGACGTTCGATGACGTCCAGTGCATTTGTGGTGTGAAGTTGAACCTATCAACAAAAAGGAGGAGGAAGAAAGAAAAAGAAGAGAAGTTTTTAGTTTTTAGTTTGAACTAACGGAAAGAGGAACTACATTTTTTCGGTAACCACAATTCGTTTTTTTATGTACTAAGATTCCTTTCTTTTGAGTTATGGTGTAATAAAGTTAAGTTGATTAAAAAGTTACAATTGTGTATCCCTGAAAACATAGTTGGCAATCGTTTTTCCTACAATTGGCAGCCGCTCTCCCACAATTGGTGCCGAAAACCTTCCTTTAAGAAAAAAAAGGAAATAAGATGGCCGAGGACCAACACGTGCAAGACGACCAAGTGGAACGCAATGTTAACCGCCCAGACATAGAGCTACAAAGGATAGCATTGAAATTGACAAACTTCTGGGTAACAAGACCAGCGGCTTGGTTCGCAAGAGCAGAAGCGCAATTTAGATCCGCAGGTATTACCAGATCTACTACTAAATTTGATGCAGTAATCAGCGTTTTAGCCGAAGACCAGTGTGACGCCGTCATTCACTTGATTACGGACACACCAGCCGAACAGGACGACCCATATAAACTCCTCAAAGAAGCCCTTCTTAAAGAGAATTCCCTTAGTGACGCCAAAAGGTACAAAACACTCCTGAACGAATTGACATTAGGCGATAAGAAGCCGTCAGTCCTACTCAGGGACATGAAAACATTAGCACCAGAGATGGATGACTCTTTCCTTAAAAATATATGGCTGGAAAGACTACCAACGCATATACGCGCGATCTTGAGCGCAACAAAAGGTAATTTAATGGAATTAGGTATAACGGCAGATGTTATAGCCGAACATATCACTACAGCTCAAATTAGCGAGATATCCAATAAAAAATCACAAGCAAAACCGGTGTTGCGCAAGGACTTGGAAGAGATAATTAAGCGCATTGAGAAACTGGAGATGAAACAACGACAAGCAAATCGAAGTAGGTCACGAAATAGGGACGCCATTAAACATCCCTTATGTCATTTCCATCACAAATTTGGTGAAAAAGCGAGGAAATGTGAGCAACCTTGTTCTTTTGTAGCTAGTCAAAAAAACTAATTGACTCGTCGGATGGTACTGGCAAGACATCCGACGCCTCAATTCAACGACTCAGTCTGTATTGCAGAGAAAATAATTTAAACCTTCTTGTAGATACTGGTGCAGACGTTTCCGTCCTACCCAAAAACGTCATTTTCAGTCAATGGTCATTACAACCTACTGATCTCAAATTGTATTCGGCGACAGGAACACCCATTCCAACTTATGGCAAGAGGACATTGACTTTAAATATGGGACTCCGACGTATTTTTCCCTGGACCTTCTACATTTGCGATGTCACACGACCTTTGTTGGGAGCCGATTTCCTAAGGCAGTACAAACTATTAGTTGATTTAGCAAACAACCAATTAATTGACAGCATAACTGGACTCAAATTGAAAGCAACGACGGTAACGAGTATAGGAGATTTTTCCATAAAGTTCATACCGTCCGAAATCCCAAGCAGATGGGAACAAATATTGACAAAATATCAGCACCAACTGCATTCGCAAACAAAGAAAGAGGACCTGTCAATCGCAGAACATATCATAGAAGTAAACCCTAACACGGTTCCGGTAAATATGAAAGCACGTAGACTATCACCTGAAAAGTACGCAGCGGCAAAGAAGGAGTTCGAACAAATGATGAGGGAAGGCATATGCCGCCCATCAAAGTCCCCCTGGGCATCACCGTTGCATATGGTACCTAAAAGAAACGGTCAATGGAGGCCATGTGGTGACTACAGGAAACTCAACGCACTAACAATTCCGGACCGTTATCCAGTACCGAATATGCAAGATTGCATTTATGCCCTGCATAGTAAAAAATTTTTTACTACACTAGATTTAGTACGCGCTTACAACCACATACCTGTAGCGCAAGAATCAATAAATAAGACCGCCGTAATAACACCATTCGGACTCTTCGAGTTTTTGAAGATGCCATTTGGACTTCGGAATGCCGCCCAAGCCTTTCAGCGTTATATAGACCAGATTTTAAGAGGAATTGATTTCGTATTCGTCTATATAGACGACATATTAATTGTTTCCGAAACAGAAGAGGAACATCTTGGACACGTTTCATTGGTATTAGAAAGGCTTGCGGCACACCAAATCACAATCAACGTCGAGAAATGCCACTTCGGCCAGAAGGAGATAAGTTTCCTTGGATTCAAAATTACACCTAACGGAATCGCACCGCTACCAGAGAGGACAGAAGCAATCTTACAATACCCAAAACCCACCAACGTGTCAGAACTAAGAAGATTCATAGGTCTTGTAAATTTCTATAGGCGCCACATCCCTAAGGCTGCGGAGCAGCAAGCACCCTTGCACAACGCCCTACATGGTAAAAACAAAAAGAACGACAAGACGCCTTTAATTTGGACAAAAGACATGGAGGAGGCATTCAACAAGTGCAAGCAAAGCCTGACGTCGGTATCCACACTGACCTTCCCAGACAATAGTAAGTTGACACTTATTTGCGACGCATCAGAAAACAGTGTAGGAGCCATATTACAACAAGGAGACCGGCGACCCTTAGGATTTTTCTCCAAGAAGCTAAATAAAACTGAAATGGGATATAGCACGTACGATCGGGAACTTTTTGCCATCTACACCGCCATTATACATTTCCGTACGTATATTGAAGGAAGAGAACTGAAAATATTCACAGACCATAAGCCATTAACCTATGCATTCAAGACTAAATCCACTTCCAACAACAGGGAAACCTTGCGGAGAGCAAGGCAGCTCGAGTACGTTAGTCAATTTACCACAGATATCCAATACATAGATGGCCGGCAAAACGAAGCAGCAGACGCACTTTCTCGAATATGTGAAATTTCTTACGCTTCGTCCCTGAATTACGAGGACATAGCAAAGGAACAACATGACGATAAAGAGTTAATAGAACTGAGAAAGAGACCCGATGTACGATTTGAAGAATTGGAATTTCCAGCATTAAAGATTCAGTTGACCTGTGAGGTATCGACCGGTAAATATAGACCCTACATCCCAGCAACTTTTCGTAAACAAGTGTTCGATTCTATTCATGGAATGGCACATGTAGGTACCAGGGAAACACGAAGACTGATAGCTGAAAAATTTTTTTGGCCTAACATGAATAAAGACAACCCACTATGGGCAAAAACTTGCATCAAATGCCAGACCGCCAAAGTCCAGCGACACACTAGGACCCCTCTCGTTGCATTACCCACACCTAAAGGAAGATTCTCGTGCGTACATTTAGATATTATCGGCCCATTGCCACCCTGCAAAGGAGCCAAATATTGTATAACTCTTATTGACAGGTATTCGCATTGGCCTGAGGTCATACCAGTGGCAGATATCGCCGCTGAGACAGTCGTGCGCGCTGTTTTTCTTCATTGGGTTGCACGATTTGGAGCACCAGAGACCATTATAACAGACAGAGGCAGCCAGTTTGAGAGTTCTCTTTTCGCAAGCTTCAATTCTCTTTTTGGAATCAGACGAGTACGGACAACTGCATACCATCCCCAGTCGAATGGAAAAATAGAACGTTTCCATAGAACGCTGAAAACGGCCATTACAGCCCATGGAAAAACGGATTGGCTGCTCGCCTTACCAGCAGTTTTACTGGGAATTAGAACAGCCTTACGGAATGGTGCGGATTATTCGGCGGCAGAAGTAATTTACGGTGAGGGCATACGATTACCATCCGAAATTTTCACCCCTAGTCGTAATACGGCACCTTTAGAATTTTTCATGCAGACCCTTCAGGACAACCTTAAGCTCATGCAACCAACAGCCAATAAGTGGAACGCAAAGCAGAAACCTTTCGTTAACCCGGACCTAGCACAGGCCACACACATATTTTTGCGTGAAGATGCGGTCAAGAAACCGCTGACAGCCCCATTTACAGGTCCTTACAAAGTCTTGGTACGGACAGACAAAACAATAACCATACGAATCAACGGAAAAGAGACCACAGTTAGTATGGATAGAACAAAGCCAGCATACATATTGGAAGAGCAAGATGCCAAGATACGACATGATCACACTTATGCCGCCGGGGAACTCAGCGCTTTTCCCAGAATCGACGGGGCAAGCAAGAAGAGCGTAACATTCCAAGCAAGTGAGTCGGTAGCCTCCATCCAAGCATGACTGCGTCATTGGAGGGGGGGCATGTGGTGTGAAGTTGAACCTATCAACAAAAAGGAGGAGGAAGAAAGAAAAAGAAGAGAAGTTTTTAGTTTTTAGTTTGAACTAACGGAAAGAGGAACTACATTTTTTCGGTAACCACAATTCGTTTTTTTATGTACTAAGATTCCTTTCTTTTGAGTTATGGTGTAATAAAGTTAAGTTGATTAAAAAGTTACAATTGTGTATCCCTGAAAACATAGTTGGCAATCGTTTTTCCTACAATTGGCAGCCGCTCTCCCACACATTGAGACAGTCAATTTGACATTTGACATAGATTTGCGACTATTGAAATATCTAAAAGCCGAAAATGGGGTAGCTTGCAAGAACTTGGAAATGGCCGGGATTAGGTATAGGGTAATGTCAATAAAAGTTGTAGATTTTTGAATTGTGAACCCGATGCCGTCAAAAAAATGGGAGCATTCCATTTGAAATAAGAAACTTGTCATTTCAAGTTTTGCAACTTTGGAGTCAAATTTTGGAGGTTGCAAACATTTTTTCGAAATTCAAACACATCAAAACGTAGCTCATTAAGTCCTCTTGGAACTCCGTTCCGAAATTCGCAGCGGCACCAATTTCTGTAAGAGCCTGCAGCTGTCAAAATTTTCGGATTTTCTAGAATAACTCGAAACGGTAAATTTTAGACATGGGACACTTTACACAAAGTGGCCTTAGAATTTAATAAGGAATCGAAAAATACCATTAAAAATGGGGGGATTCCATTTAAAAAAACTTAATTTGTTACTGTCACACATTTATGGGGGACCCTGCACATTGGAAAATAATTTCTAGAAATACTCCCTTATGTGCTGTATAAGCCTGCGCAAGAACAAAATTCCTATCTTAATGAGTATATGAGCTATGGAAGAATTACGTACTATTGCAGGACCCTGTACACTGTGTCTGTAAAATCACGCATAAATTCAGATAAAAATCAGGTGTTTGTATTTTAGAAAATGCTCGAACACGTTGATTTTTATTTTTGAATGCGGTTTTTTAATTGTAAATTCATGTATACAGGGTAGCCCAAAAACCAGGTACAACCACCAATTTTGTTTTTCAAATAGAAACACCTATTTTTTATTCAATATTTAGATTCTGCTTAAGATTCTAAGTATGTTTCATATAACATGTCATTTACCTAAACTCAACGGTTACCGAGATATTGATTACATATGAATATGGTTAGTTTTACGTTTAACATGTAGCTATTTATACATACAGGGTGGGTTTTTTAAAAGTATAAATATGAATATCTTGAAAATTATGCCAGCAATGGAAAAATCCAAAAACACGTCAATTGAGATGTCGAGGGGGAAAGTTTTTGAGCTTATTTCCAATTCTCTATCTTCAACCCCTTGAGCAGGGAGTGACTTGCCCCTAAAATATTAAATGGAATGGGGGGTCGAATGGCACCTCATTTTAAAGGTATTTCAAAACTGCATTTAGGGGTGTAATTAGATTTTAAATTTATTAAATTTCCATTCGATAAATTTAATTTATCGATTAGTTTTTGAGAAAAAGAGCCTCAAAAAATCAAGAATTACAAAATTAAATATTTTTTTCTGCAAAAATTATTAGGTTTTCGATACATGGTGTAAGGAACTTTTCTCTTGGAAATGACGTCCTTAATCGTTGGCTAAATTTACGAAAGTTATTTCTAACTGTATGTAGCACCCTGTATGTATGTACAAGGTGTTCAATAAATTTTTACGTAAATTTAGCCAACGATTAAGGACGTCATTTCCAATAGAAAAGTTCCTTACACCATGTATCGAAAACCTAAAAGTTTTTGCAGAGAAAAATATTGAATTTTGTAATTCTTGACTTTTTGACTCTTTCTCAAAAACTAATCGATAAATTTAAAATTTAATTACATCCCTAAATGCAGTTTTGAAATACCTTTAAAATGAGGTGTCATTCGATCCCACATTCCATTTAATATTTTTGGGGCAGTCACTCCCTGCTCAAGGGGTTGAAGATAGAGAATTGGAAATAAGCTCAAAAAGTTTCCACCTCAACATCTCAATTGACGTGTTTTTGGATTTTTCCATTTTTTTGCATTGCTGGCATAATTTTCAAGATATTGACATTTATACTTTTAAAAAACCCACCCTGTATGTATACTAGATATATTCATATGTAATTTCAGTCGTCAATATCTCGGTAACTGTTGAGTTTAGGTATAGGACATGTTATATGAAACAGAATTTTGAGAAGAATCAAAATATGAAATAAAAAATAGGTGTTTTCATTTGAAAAAACAAAGTTGGCTGGTTTTTGGGCTACCCTGTATATATGAATTTGCAATCAAAAAAACTGCATTCAAAAATGAAAATCGACATGTTTGAGTATTTTTCTAAAAAACAAACACCTGATTCTCAACTGAATTTATGCGTGACTTTACGGACACGGTGTATATAGTTTTTAACATCGTGAATATAAAAAAAATGGAGTAAAAACTCACTTTGCCTGCTTAGATGTGCTCAAATCAGAAGTGGAAGCATTTGGAACGCCCTGTCTAAGCCTCATGGATACCCTTCTCTCGTGACTATCATACATTCTAGGAGAATCTATTAGTGAAAACATTTGATACAATTTTTAAGCAGACTCTTGAACGAAGTGTATCTCACTGGTAGTAATGACATCTTCTAGAGGATTTGGAGCGGGTGGATCATGTGGCCTCCTACTCCTTTGTTGTTGCTGTTGTTGAACAGGCATGACCGCATTGTCGCCTGCAGGGCCTCCGGTAGCACCCCCTCCGGCAGCGTGAGACCCGTATCGGGCTCCCGACCGCCCGGTGTTATCTTCTCCGTGACTGCCACGAGAACCACCTTAAATATCAATTGAAATTAAAGTTCGTATATTTATTTATTCCTATACTCACCGAATTTGAGCATATTCCAATCAAAAACGTAGTCGTAAGTGAAGCCCTGTCTATGGAATAACGTTCTGAATAACTGCCTCAGGTAACTGTAATCCGGTCTTTCCTCAAATCTCAGCTGTTTACAGTAACTCAGATACGTAGGAAATTCAGCCGGATAGCCCTTAAAAATGCATTTAATTTGGAATAATGCGTTCATAAATATTACTTTACTTTGCATAATTCCTCGATTGGTGTTGAAATTTTCTTTTCTGATATTCGCTCGTACTTCTGTCGCTTAGTAGCCGCTTTCAGTCCCTGCCATGGTAAGGAACCTCGATTAAAATACATCAAGACGTAGCCCAAGGACTCTAAATCATCTCGCCTTGATTGTTCTATTCCTAAATGAGTATTTATGCTTGCATATCGAGCAGTACCTAATAGAAAAACGTTGCAATTAGAAATTGTGAAAAGTGGTCCTTTTCTTATATGAAAACATTATAATTCATTTCGTTCGCTTGTTATGAACGAAGCGGGATTCTAAAACACTTATCTATTTTCTTGCGCAACATTTCTAAATTCGTTCCGGCGTACTCTCTCATGGCTGTCCTCCTTTTTCTCAACCTTCACACCACTGTTGTTTCAGAATAGGACACAGTTACTACAACAAATAAATTCACGGCTCACCTGTCAGATTCTTATTTTCTTTATATGGTATGTGCTGATGAGTGCGACCATCTCGATATTTCTTTGCTAATCCAAAATCTATAATGTACACCAAATTGCCTTTTTTCCCCAAGCCCATTAGAAAATTATCTGGCTTGATATCCCTAACAGTAAAAGAAAATTTTAAAGTTGCAGAAAATGAGAAACAAGGATCTCACTTACCTATGAATAAAATTTCTTGAATGAATGAAATCAGTGCGTGAAATCAATTGGTCGGCTAATAGTAGGACTGTTTTGAGCGAAAAACGTCTTGAACAAAAATTAAATAGGTCTTCCAAAGAAGGACCCAAGAGCTCCATCACCATAACATTGTAGTCACCCTCTGAACCGCACCATTTCATTTGAGGAATACCCACTAAAATAAAAATTTAGAAATTGTCCTTAACCTTTATTCTTTATTTTGCGTAATTGTTGCAACCTAAGTGAAAGCGTCTTTATTGTTACAGCAGTTATTGTTACAAATCTTGTGGTTTGGGTAACAAAATTTCTACGCAATACAGTGCAACAGCTTTACTTCGAGCACTAATATGACTAAATATCCAATCAATCCGCATTTGTGCATGATAATCATAACTTTCTTCACAGTCTTATGAGGCGCAATTAATTGATCTTTTGTAGGTTATTCAGTCTTTTTCCATTGAATCATACTATGTATTATCTTTTCAGTTATTTTGAGTTTTAGAAATAGAGAACAAACTTATTATTCTGGTAGCCTTTTACTGTGAATATTTTGCAACATACACAATTCATACTACCTCTAAATCAAAGAGAATATGTCTATTTTCCACTATGGAAATCTAAATTTTAGCGTAACATCCTATTACAACACTGTTCGAATTTCTAGTCATATGGGTTTTTGAATTTTAACGCGATTGAAATATTTTCCTTTAATTTGGTACTCATTAATCTTACGTTTTTCTCCAAAATTGCATGAGATCTACAAGTCATATGATATATTTTAAAAAGTCAAAGGCCTATAGATCTACTCTGGTTTATACTCTATACAGCATAACTAAGCTTTTTAACTTAATGATGGTTCGAGTAGATCTTTGATAGTCATTACATCATTGAAATTTTTTCAGATTTTCCACTTTTGAATCATAAACACATTTATTATTTGAAATATCTTTTTAGGAATGAAACAAACGTGAAACTAAAAACTTTAATGACAGAATGTTTATAGATTATGTTAAAAAAATTAACAAAGCAATTGTCGTTTTAGTTAGTCATACTTTGTATATTGTTAATTTATAGTAAAAATAAAATCTAAACAACTTCAACCAAATTTATCAAAGACAGTAGTTGTACTGTAATTGGAGCTTGAGAAAGTTGTTCCAAGTTCTTAAATTAATTTTCTACATAAGAATTAGCTCACCTCCACCTTGCATCATTCGATAAAATTTTGATTCTATATGTAATTGTGGATGTCTAGTTTTTATGCATTCTAATTTGATGGCCACTTCTTCTCCAGTTGAAATATTGGTTCCTAAAAACCCCCAAGTAGTTTGGTAATTGTAATCCATAGGATTGTTTATAAATGAAAAACATTGTTTTTTACCTAAATAAATGTCGCCGAAGGAGCCCGAGCCAATTTTCCGGCCGAGTCTGTACTTGTTGCCCACCCGTAATTCCATTTCGTTATGTGGACTTTAAGTTTTTTCACAACACAAAATGAGGCGAACGCGACATGAAAATTTGTCCTGTAAACTACAATAATCGTCGGACGTGGTCTGTCAGGCGGCCATATTTACCATTCGCCCGAACAACTCTATCGTAGGAAATTTGACGTAACCTAGCGGATTTTCAGTTCGTTCAATTCCCGTTTAGGTGTGGCCTCCGCCTTGCAGAATACGATTTCTCGCTTTTAGAATATCGTAAATATCACAGACAAAGTATAAAAATTAATTTTAATAAACCCACTACACACGCACGCACTACAATCACTACGTTCTCGAAGACATTTTTCTCGTTTAGTCTTAGTGATTTTTACATATACACGCACACCATCGCAACAACACAAAACCGATTGGTATCTTGTCTAGGTTTTGGTTTAAAAATATGTTTCAAGCACGGACACACCCTAGAGTGTTACGTTCTAGATGACGCGATAGGCTCTTATAGTGAACAGCTGACGACGCACATCGTAGCTTGAAGCATACCAAATATATTCAGGTAAAAATATGACATGCAACCAATGGGAAGTCGAATTTAGCGACCGACGTCATTTCGCACTTCGCTGCCCGCGTAACCTTTTGTTTTGAATTCAACCTGTTCTAATAGTAGTCACCTGTCGCCTTTACTTAAAAAAGTGTATTAGGGTACGATGGAATACAGCAAAATAGGTATTTCAATTACAGGATATTATTGAAAAAGCATTCAGTCAATTGAAAATGTCTTCATATTTAGTTTGCCTATTTTAATCTAATTGTAAACTTTGTTCAATATACAAAAACTATAAATGAAACATTAATATCTACTTCGATTGGATTCTCTTTGATTTACTGTACTTTTTAATTGTGCTGTAAAAATTTCGAATCTGAGCTTCTGAGCAACTACAAGAAGTTAAATTCTTAGGGATGAGTCTTACACAAGTGTAGTTCCTTCTAAAATTACATAACCTTGCCTTTGCTTGAAGGAGTTTGTGATATTTGACTGATATTTTTACTTTTACGACGTTCATACTTTTACCGTAGAACTTTTAACCACCTAAATTATTAATCAGAATTCTATAATAGTTCTAAGTACTGTTTAAAGAAGTATATTATAATTAGAATAAAATTGTTAACCAGCAAAGTCCGATTTTCTAATCACACTGATTAGAAATGTTTTTTTCATTAACGGAAGAAAAGTGCATGTAAAAGATTTAATAGGCACTGGGTATGATTCCAAATTTATACAAATAATTATTTATATAAATTATAATTATAATTATAAAGCATGTAGGTGCAAAATCATTTTGATTTTATTTTTTTTAATGTAGTTGATTCCGTATTTTAATCAACAAATGTGCATGAAAACCTTGCGACATGGCTTTTTCGTATGCTGAAGAGGAAATGACCTTAAAATGGATGTTTCGGTAAATCTTTTCAACGATCTTGATACAAAATGTTTTGTTAGAAATTTCTTCTAAATAATCATGATGAAAATAGTGCTAGTAGGTACTATTGAGCAGTTGACGTAAATATTTCATTTGAGACAAGTATGTACTCTGGAGAAAAAAATGAAAAATCGTATTGGATTATATTATTGATCTGAATTTCAAATGGGAATTTGAGATTCATATTCTGACATATTTGTCAGCAAGACAAAGCTGATTCATCATACAAAAATTATTTTCTTTCAACATAAAATCCTTGCGTTTCTAATTAATACCATAAATAAAAGACATTTGAATAAACTTTTAAAATTTTATATTCCATTTATAAATATTTCAAAATTAACCGTCTTTTGTACCATTTAATTCATTTTTCACAGCTTCTGCGGCTTCATTCATCTCTAAACCTTCCAATATATATAAAAGATTGTCTAAATTGGCATCCTCATCATCTTGAAACCACAATTTCATCATGTGCTTGGCTTGGTCAAGTCTTTCTGAATGTTCATTTTTAAACCATTCAATTTCATCTGCCTTATAACCTAAAATATACCTATTTTTATTGGTTGTTAATTGAAAACATAAGTGGATAAAGGTGTCATGTTATATTTTCAATTTTTTGAGTAAATTGGTATTAAAGATTTTATATGTATAACATAAAATAGGGAGACCAACTTTTTTAAAGAACAAGTCTACGTTTGAAAATATGAAACAAAGTGGGACTGCAAATGCCTCTTATGCTGCCTCAGAGGTGACTCCCAATTGGTTTTTATTTAATATCTTAGGAACCCTTCAAAATAGAGCGATACGACTTCGTGTACGATTTATTATTAATAAGGATTATTATTTTATAGTGTTAATCAAAACTAATTTCAACCATAGACTTGCGGAGGGGGACTACACTTATTTAAGATAGTTTTATATCCGTTAACTTTTTTGAAAATTTGAAACCGGAATGATTTATTTTTTAAAATTACATAAAAAGCACTTTTCATAAATAGAATATAGAATCAACCGTGTTTAAAACATATGTCGCTTTAAAGGAAAAACTGCATGGTGAGGAACTGAAATTGAGTAGTGAAATTACCTGGCAAACAAATTTTATTTTACTGATAAATTATGACTGAAATTATTTTTGACTAATGCTTTAAAATAGTAACCCTTATTAAAAATAAATTGTACAATAAGTCGCATCGCTGTATCTCAAGGGTTCTTGGGAGTCATCTTCGCAGGACCGAATTTCCCTTAGAAAGCACTTTCAGATCTATGTTTATAGGAACTTTGTTTTATATTTTCGAACGTAGAATCAGTCGTTAACCACTTCCCAATTTTGCCCGAGCGGCGCCCGGGAAAACTTTAATACTTTAATTCAGTGATTGAGATGTTCAACTATACAGGGTGAGTTCCGCTCAGTGCGGTGGAAGATATTGGGAATATAGGAATATTTTTTAAATTCTGAATTCACTGGTTGTTAGATAACATTAAGGACTACTTTTAGAAAATATGTTCCTTTTATACAGGGTTCTCCCCGAAGCGTGACACACCAAACTTATGTTTTTTTAAATCGAACCCCCCAATTTTTTATGCATTTTCGGATTCCTTGTCAAATTTTAATGCTAGTTTATGTAAACTATCTTAGGTTTAAAATTTGTCGTTTCCGAGTTATTCCGGAAAA
>JABRWK010000177.1:0-11850 GCA_013372445.1 Hypothenemus hampei | reverse complement strand
ATAGTTTACATAAACTAGCATTAAAATTTGACAAGGAATCCGAAAATGCATAAAAAATTGGGTGGTTCCATTTAAAAAAAAACATAAGTTTGGTGTGTCACGCTTCGGGGAGAACCCTGTATAAAAGGAACATATTTTCTAAAAGTAGTCCTTAATGTTATCTAACAACCAGTGAATTCAGAAATTTAAAAAATATTCCCATATTCCCAATATCTTCCACCGCACTGAGCGTAACTCACCCTGTATAGGTAATTTGAGTTTATATAAACAAGTTGAAAAAAAAATTGTGTATAAAAAATATCCTTATTTTTTTGATACAGTATTGCAGAAAAAAAACTGTCAAGGGATTAAAATTTATCCCCCTATTTCATATACACCCTGTATACAGTATATACGATATCACATACAGGGTGGGTTTTTTAAAAGTATATGTATGTGTCAATATCTTGAAAATTATGCCAGCAATGGAAAAATCCAAAAACACGGCAATTGAGGTGTCGAGGGGGAAACTTTTTGAGTTTATTTCAAATCCCTTATCTTCAACCCCTTGAGCAGGGAGTGACTGGCCCCGAAAATCTTAAATGGAATGGGGGGTTTAATGACACCTCATTTAAAGGTATTTCAAAATTGCATTTAGGGATGTAATTAGATTTTAAATATATCGATTAGTTTTTTAGAAAAAGAGCCTCAAAAAGTCAAGAATTAAATACAGTAAGTATTATTTATAACGACGTCGAAGGGACCAAAGAAATCTGGTCGTTATATTAGTAACAGTAGGTCATTATATTCGAATACTATTTTATAATTTTTAATTGTATTATTCTTTGTCAGGACTTCGAAATTTCATCGCAATAACCGATATGTCGTTATATCCGATGCTGTTATAAACGATACCTACTGTAGTTATTTTTTTTTTTGCAAAAATGATTAGGTTTTCGATACATGGTGTAAGGAACTTTTCTCTTGGAAATGACGTCCTTAATCGTTGGCTAAATTTACGAAAGTTATTTCTAAAGCACCCTGTATGTATGTACAAGGTGTTCAATAAATATTTACGTAAATTTAGCCAACGATTAAAGACGTCATTTCCAAGAGAAAAGTTCCTTACACCATGTATCGGAAACTTAATATTTTTTGCAAAACAAAAATATTTAACTATTTAATTTTTGACTTTTTGAAGTTCTTTTTCTTAAAAACTAATCGATAAATTTAAAATCTAATTACACCCCTAAATGCAGTTTTGAAATACTTTTAAATTGAGGTGTCATTCGATCTCCCTTTTCCATTTAAGATTTTGAGGGACGGAGTCACTCCCTACTCAAGGGGTTGAAGATAGAGAATTGGAAATAAGCTCACAAATTTTCCCCCACGACATCTCAATTGACGTGTTTTTGGATTTTTCCATTGCTGACATAATTTTCAAGATATTGGCATTTTTTTTGGTGGGACTTTTAAAAAACCCACCCTGTATTTAATATCTAAAACCTCTCAGGGGATAACGAAACTAGACGATTTCTTATAACTGAGAGTTAAATTTATACATGATGTCCTCAAAAAATACTTTAGATTATTTTTTTTTAAAATGTGAAGACACCCTTATCTACTTGTCTTCTATTGAAGCAAAACGTTTCTTAAACATTTACAAAGCTAAAAATCAGTTTCATTTGGTTAAATAGTTAAATTACAAATCCAATATCAAATGCATGTATAGTATTTTCAAAGCTGAAATTGCAGCACGTCATTACTGACGTCATTCATTAGACACAGTAATACCAACTTAATAAGCTAAAAATTAATGAAATCTTATTGTAATTTTTGATTCAAAGTTTCCTGTTAAGGTGGCAATGAATGCGTGATTGCCTTCTATATTTATTGATATTTATTCATAGACATATAATACCTAGACTGCTGACATCCTATGCAGTCTGTATTAAAAAAATGTACTAAAAATAAAAAAGGAAAGCATGCTTACAATTAGTGAGTAGTTCTGTTTTTGTCTACTCTTCGTTTGAGAACCAATAATATTTCCTACTGTATACCAAAACATCCCTACTCATATATTTATAACAAAGAAAGAGCTACTCACTAAGCTTGCTGTCACTTTTTATTTTTCGTACACGATTCCAGCTCCATGCGCAGTCTAGGTATTATATGTCTATGTATTTATTTAAAATTTTGACATTTATCAATAAAAGTCAAAGTTTTTGATTTATGGTTTTAGAATTATTTGCAATTATAATCGAAACAATATATTCATACTGAAATTATTTTTGCAAAATACCGAAACTCTTAACTAGTCAATGTAAAAAAATGGTAGCGTCATTATTATCTTATTTTGAAAATAACGGGACAATAATGGTCCTTTGATTCCTTTGAAGGTTATTCAAGAAGTAAGTATTGCCAAAAATACATTATATGTATAAATATACGGGGTAATTCAACGAGAGATTACCTTTATTAGATTATTTAAGAATCCATGGACTATCAATATCTGGAAAAAAATTTTGGAATCGTACTTTTGCGTCATGCGCATTGGACTTGCTAATTAGATTCCAAATTGAAAAAAAACTATCCTACTTTTTAGCGTGTAGAAAATGAAATAAATAGATGGTTTAAAAGAGAAAGGATTATTCGTCACCTTAAGTGTTATTCTACTGATATATTTTTTAAATAAATAAAATTTATTTTCCTAAATCTGTATAAAATTTGGCAATAGTGTATTCCAAATGTCAATTACATGTTTGATGACGTGGAGAAATTTCAACTTTGAAAATACTATATACAACAAGTGCAGGTTTACCTAGCTTTGTTCCTAATTTTTCCCAGTCTAGTGCAATTTTTTCAATAATCACTTCCATTCGATCCTCGCTAATAGTTTTTGGAGTTGGTCTGGGATTCGATTCTTCTTGATATTCTTCGCTTTGTTTAAAATCTTCTGTATTTTGTTCCTCTTGCGTGATTATATTCTCTTCCATTTCAGGTTCGTTGTGTACCTCCTAGAAACAGAGATATAGTGAATTTGACCATTTTTTAAGTAAATTTTACTTGTCCGTTCTCTTCAATTCTTCCTGGCTTTTCGTGAGCCAACTTCTGAACCATCAACTCTAAATATTTCGGTAAAGGATGATTTTGAGTATTTATAGAAAAAAAGTAAGGACTCCTTTTAGCTAGAAGCCTTAAAGCTCGCCAACCTAAAAATAATTAATGTAATTTCGAGATAAGAAAAAAAATTTTGTACCGAAATTGCTATCGTTTAACATATTTTCTTCATCTTTGACAAGTGTTCCTGATTCTAGCTGTGATATAGCATCTGCAAAGTAATCCTCCAAAGATGGTAGAAAATCCCTATCTTTGCAAACATCCAAATTGTTGGGGCAAATGTTCCACAATTTACTGAGATCGGTGCTAAATTAAAAATCAGATTAAAAACTGATTTCAGAACGTTATAATATTAAATATACTGACTTTCCCAAATAAAACTTTCCTTCAGAATTAGCTTTCCTCACCAAATCGCCTACTAGAACTTCGGACTTTTTCAGCTTTGGAATTTCTACTGGCTCGCTTTGTGGCAGGAACTTCTTGATTTCTGTTAAATATTGTTTAAATTACAAAACAAAAACTGATCTTCTAGTATGATATACACATAGAGAGACCCTATATGTTAATTAAGAACACAATTATAGAAATAGACCATAAAGGTCGTATACATGCGTTATAATATTAAAAATAACAGCATTTTCAATTAAACTAAACCTCAAACGATTTTAAAACACAAATTTGAAATTTGCATTAAATTTTATTTTTTGATATACTAGAAATGAATATTTAAATTCCCTTATGGGTAAATAATAATAATCAAGTCTTATCTATGAAGATTTTTAAATCCGGTAATCATCGAATAAAAACATTAAAAATTTGAATTCCAAAATCTATTCATAATTTTTAAACGGACAATTTCAAAATTATTTAATGTAATTTCAGCTTAGAAATTTATCCTGTGTGTTCTGTTGAATTATTTGATTTCAACAGGACTAAGCTCGGTATAATAATCATCAAATCGCATGTTTTTTAAATATGCAATTTCTCAATCAGTAGATAGTGTATTTTGATTTATTAATTCAAATCAAGGTGTTGTAAAATACCCACTGCAATCCATTGATATCTTGTTAAGAGGATTTATAGTTTATACGTACACTGTAGAAGGAGAGACAATTTCTACATGGAGAAGTGTATATGTTACGGAAAAAACACGAAATAAGACAAATCGTGTTTTGTTCAGCCAAAACCCGAACTGTCTAACGCTTTTAGACAAAATCCGGAATTATACATCACTTCGCGTTTTGTCTAGACAGATCGCATTGTGTCATTTGAGTCTGACAACGGAACTTTTCGGGGTGTACCCCACCGATTTGAATGAAACTTGGTACACATATAGTACTATGAAAAATAATCGACACGTATTTTTTGTTAGATGCCCTCGTCAAGGTTTAAGGGGGGAAATCGACCCCAAAGTTTCCCCACTTTTTCGTTTTTTGTCGATAACTTTTGATCCCGATGAGTTAGAGCAATGGAAAAAAAAGGAAAATATTCGTCTTTCAATTCTCTATCGACCTGTTAAAGTCCGGAATAATTATCTACGTTTGTTTTTTTTTCAAAAATTTCAATTTTTTTTGCCTCCCTTTTTATAAACTTTGGACTTTTTCATTCAATTTTTACTATTTTATATACAAAACATTGCATACAACAATGCCGCAAACCTGAGCTCGATATCATGTTTCTAAAAAAAGTTATTATTGTTAAACACAAGTGCGCGCCCATCGTTTCACCACTTATAAAATTCGGCATGATAAGTTGCAGAGGAGAATGTCTCATAATTAAAAAGGCTGTATTTAATGTGTACTAACAGTGTAATTATTATTACACATGAATCTCTGATGTGTGTAGTTATGCCTCATCTTTAGCGCAGAGGTCAATTAATTCCTTTTTTATAAAGGGATATATTTTTAAAATTGAAGTAAAAATCTCCTGTAGATCGTTTTCTGTTATTTGTCTCTATTCAAAATAAAAGAAAAAAATGAGAATGAAGGTAAAAATAAATTAGATTACACTTACCACATTAATGTGAAAAAATTACACTGTTAGTACACATTAAATACAGCCTTTTTAATTATGAGACATTTTCCTCTGCAACCTATCATGCCGAATTTTATAAGTGGTGAAACGATGGGCGCGCACTTGTGTTTAAACAATAATAACTTTTTTTAGAAACATGATATCGGTAAGACGAGATAGGGTAAGATCGCTTGGGTAAAAAAAACAATCGCTAAGATACAGTGTGGCTCATTTGAAATTTGAATTTACAGTCCGATTTTGATGATTTTTTTTTAAATTGTAGGGCATCAAAAACTCTATCTTGAGACAATTGCTTGTCGCGCTCGCTTAAAATTCAAAGCCTACTTTGGCTCTTTTTCATGGCCAAATTTGAAGAACAACCTTTAGGGATTTTTTTCTTGAATTTGACTTCAGAATCGTAAAAAAAAACGCGAAATGATATACGAAGTATGATTATTCTCAGCAAATTGTTGAGACTAGTTGTTAATCTATTCCAACATCATGTTCAGATTAATTAAATTTTACACTTCAACGATTTGTTTATTACTGACTATTAAAAACAAGACTATATGCTGCTTCAGTATTATACAGGGTGTCCTCAAATGGACTTACCTATACCACAAATTTTGTATTTTTCTAGAAAAACTCATTCGATATAATAATTTTTGCTTGTTCTAAAAAAACATTTCACGAAGAGAAAAAAAAATGATTTTTTTATACAGGGTACTCACAATTTTTGGAAAACGTGTTTTTACCTAAAATTAAACTACCTCTAATTTTCACTTACTGGTAAAATGGTATCGGAAAAAGTTGCTTAAATCTACTTGTGCAGCCAAAATCTTAAGTTAAGAAAAATCTAAAAAAATAAAAAACAAAAATAGTTAAGAAATTGTTTAAAATACCTGTTGAAACGTGTGTTGAAATTGATGGCACTTTTTTTTTCACGTGCGTTTTAAGAGGTATTTTAACAGATTTGAAAATAATTTCAAGCAACTTTTTCAGATAACATTTTCTCAGTAAATGAAAATTAGAGGTAGTTTACTCTTAGGTAAAAAACATGTTTTCAGGAATTGTGAGTCCCCTGTACAAGAAAATAATTTTTTCTCTTCATGAAATGTCTTTTTAAAACAAGCAAAAATTGTTATATACTAGAATGACTTTTGATCGAAAAATGCAAAATTAGGTTCATTTGTGGCATAGGCAAGCCCATCTGAGGACACTCTGTATATTGTATATTAAAAAAAAATACAAAAAAGATAAGAAACGAGCTTGTGGCTAAAAGAAGAATCTAGACAGGAATATGCATATTTAAGTGTTTACGTGTGTACGTGGCATCATCTATTTTAACCATATTTCGCATGGTGTACATACATACATAGAGACCTAAAAAGTTTAAAGATTCGTGACGATGAGTGATTCGTTATGATTGAGTAATTTAACGTAACGGCAACAATTCAGTCCTTTCTAAAGGTAAGGAATAGAATCAGTAGATTTAGGCAAACATTGACTAAAAAGTACTCGGGTCCGTCCATTGTATTTTTTAGCTACGTGTTCTTCAATGTCATATTCAAATATACCGGGCAAATCATGTGGTAAATCTGACGTGAATGCAAAAATAAAATTGACGTGTCTGAGTGATTTTTAGACAAAGCTGCGTAAAAATTTTATTGAATTTACACCTTATTTTTCAAAAGCATTGTATGAAAGAATATTATCAAGCAAACGTAGTAGTTCGATGGAAAAGGCATTAAACTACTACGTTTGCTTAATATGAATATTTGCTGAGAAATCCAAAAATAAAGCACGGTAATGGCAAATTTTTTGTGACAAAACTTAATTCTCCACAATTTAGGAAGACAAATACCATTAGAGTAATGCCAATGTACAATTAGTTCTGTATGGAAGTGAAAAATTAAGCCGTAACATCTTTTATAGAAAGTATCGTTTAAAAGAGATTTGACTTTGATGATGATTTAAAAAAAGGGCGTTCAGCAGCAACGATTATTTCTAATTGAAAAAGACAAACATTTCTGTAGCGAAATACTTCAATATGGATTATTTAATAAAAATTTAGCTGGCGAAATCAGTCCATATATGGTTTTAGCAGAACCGAATTCCTCCGCACAATGATTATCAAATTATGTGTTTTTTTAAATTTGGAATTTCCCAGTGAATTGATGGGGTCTCCTGATATATTGATTGAAATCGAGGTCTCATAAAATCATTTTCATGAAATTAGTGGTTTATACATTCTACATGAAAAACTTCATGTAACAAAAATTTCTGTTATGCAGGGCAATATCCAATAACGTGCATTAACATATACCATAAGTAGATTGGTGTAGAAAAAAATATATAAAAATATTAAACTATTCTTTCACAATCTACAAATAACATCGTAACGGGTAGGGTCAGGTGAATTCTATGGCACCCAACAATTTCTGGTTGTTCGAAACTGAAACTATCCTATTATGGTCAAATAATGAAGATGAAAATGATTGTGGGTTTGTTCCGAAAAAAAACCGGTAGTACTTATGACTAATTATTTAAATTAAATTGGGTTACCTGTGTAAGGACTTCCATTATAGAGTCCCGATTTAGCTCTATGTGACTATACTGTTTCCTACGGTAAAAAGTTGAAAGGACGCAGATTTATAAGTGACAATCAGCAAATAGAAACTAAGGAGAAAGTCTGTCCGGAATGATGACCAAATATTTTTAACAAGTGGTTTGTAGTATGCCTTACATTTTACTTTACCATAACACTTATCAATTGAATAAGAATGGAAACTGTTTTGGAAAAGTATAAACTTTACCCATCAAATCTTAAAACTTTCTAAGTTTCATACGTACACAAACTAAAATTACGACATAAAACTTCGGACAAAAACATTTAGTCTCGTTTTTGAATGACACCTCTATCTCAAAAAATAATGATTTCAGTCGTTTAAAAGTGTATTAAAATAAAATGAACACAACCTACATGCATACACTGCGTCCCTTAAGGGTTACACAAATTCGAAAAAAAATCCGAGGAATGTTCTTTGGGCGAATATTCATAAACATCTAGAACACAGATAAGAATCAATTTTCTGACGTATACTTAACGCATGAGTGACCAAAAAAATATAATTCCAATTTTTTAAAATAAGCTCTACCATTTTTTATATTGTATTTAACTACGTATTTTTCATTTAATACAGTGTAGAACATTTAACTGGAATAAATTCATTTAAAATTCAAGGGATTGTTTTTGAAAAAATCGCTCGGACCCATCGATTTTTATTTTTGACTGCGGTTTTTTTAATGGTAAATTTATGTATACAGAAGTACAATGAATATGGTTAAAATTTTACGTTCGACATGTAACTGTTTATACCTATAGATATACTCATATGTAATGTCAATTGTTAATATCTCGATAACTGTTGAGTTTCGGTATAGGATATGTTAAATGAAATATACTTAGAATTTTAAGCAGAATCTAAATATGAAATAAAAAATAGGTGTTTCCATTTGAAAAAACAAAGTTGAGGGTCGTACCTGGTTTTTGGGCTACCCTGTATACATAAATTTACCATTAAAAAAACCGCAGTCAAAAATAAAAATCGATGGGTCCGAGTGATTTTTTCAAAAACAAACCCTTGAATTTTAAATGAATTTATTCCAGTTAAATGTTCCACACTGTATACATATTTCATACACTATACGTGTAGTCAAAATAGTGGGGAAATATATATTTGACGAAAATAACGTGTAAAATTACAAAAAAACTTTCTGCATAATCTTCAATTAAAAAAAATAATAATAATAAATTTAATTTTTAATATTTACTTTCATTTATTTTAATGACGTTTTATATTTTGTGTTTATTTCAAAATAACCCAAGAAAAGTTTGTCCAATTAGAACACTTTTAAGCGTATTTTCCATAATTCCTTGTAGAATTGCAACATTTTGCAGGCTAATGATTTTAATAACATTACTCTTAAACTCCCAATGTATCAGAAGATAAATTAAGTGATATAAGTTAAACTAAAATACGTAGTGTTATAAGCAGAATATAATAAAAATATGAAAAAAGGGAATTTCTATTTAAATATGTATATCAAAAAAATGCGCTTTTTATCTGTGTGCTCTATGTACATGAGTATTTTTTCAACACACTCTTAATTTTATTCGAATTTATACAAGATTTAGACGTAATGTATGTACGTTGGTGTTTAATGTATTTATCGTTTCTGGTTACAAAAATATCATCACATCTACGTTATAAAATATAGATTTTACCAGGACAACCGTCATTCTTCCAAGAGTTCCATAATTCCTCTCTTTTCAAAATACATTTAATAATTTGAGCAAAATTTTCACCGTCTGGCGGGGTCTCTTTTAACAAATTATATACTTTTTCGGTAGAATTTTGTATCCACTCTTTCTGATCTGTTTTTAATTCAAAACTATCTCTGAAAAAAAAAATTAATCACTTTAAACCTCTTAAAGTATAAACATACGATTTAAATTTCACTGAAGATGTTAAATATTGAAACACAATTAAAAACTGAAGCAGAACCGATCTCCTGAAACTAACGTCGTTCAATTGGAGATCTAACAATTTCTGACTGGTTAAGTATTTTGCAAAGTATCCAACATTAGCTATTTGATCCGTTAAGGTAACATAGTCGAGTTTGATGCCTTGAAAAGTATTCAATATATTGATTGAATGCTAAAAAAATGAAATATTCAAAACAAAAATTATTTTAAAAAAGCTGTCAAACAAACCGAACAAAACATTTTCCATTGAACTTTATCATAGCACTGATTAGGGTTTCTAAAGAAATCCTGCAACTGCCAAAATTTACAGTAGAATGAAAAATCGATTACATGCTTCTGGTCTCCAGATGTTATTTCGGCGACTACATCATCACCATTGTCAGTTCCATATTCCGTGACATTTTCCAGATTGAATTCGCTTACAATATTTAAACCTAGAAAATCAATGAATATACATAGAATTTTATGGGAAGTTATTTGCAGAAATTTTTTAACACGCTTAGTATCGACGATAACTAAAGAGGCCCTTCGGATCTTTTAATCATTCACTGTCCACATCCCGCCGATAGTGAAAGAATTAATAAGAAAAATCTGTTAAATCAAATGCTTATATATCGGTTATTAATTCTTCAATTGATAATCTACTATGATTACATATACATTTACGTAATATTAACAATAGGTTAGTATAAAAATGTTGACTTTCACAACCGGAAAAGAACAGCTAATTTTTCCTTTTCCCTTTATTTTCCTCAATTAATTCAATTCTAACGATCTGTGAAGGCTTTGGTAATGAAATATTCTTATAGTGCTCACAAAAGAGCACGCTCGCTATTTAAGGAAAGAATTCTTAAACCATTTGATTATACCTATGTTTGAACCACACAAATAAAAGGAAATACCTATTTTATTTACTGATGTGAAGTTATAAAACTGTTTCTCCCACCTTTTGACAGTAAATTATTGTTTTTAAAGATATTTTAGCTACTAGAGTTAATTTTTATCACATTTTAACTGTCTTATGTTTTTATTATTTTGCCTATAGTTTCCTATGTAATTTTAAATAAAATAAAAGATAATACTCACCAGATCTTTCAGAAAATGGAAAAAATTTAGCTAAAAACAATAAAATTTTGCCACAAAAAACGGTAGCTGTTGTTCTTGATAATCGTCTCAATAAATCATTACATAAACGAAGTAAATGATTTTTACAGCCAGTAAAAAAAAGCTCTTCTTTCCAAATTAGCACGTTATCTTCAACAAAGCTGAACATGTCCTCACATAAGTCGAGAGTTAACGAATCAAAAATATCCCCTAAAACAAGCATCTTATGTAAAAATTAATGAAAATATACTTTCAAATGTTACCTAAAAGTACTACTGGTATTATGGAGTTTAGCAAATTCTTTTTACATATATCTATTGACAACTGCACAAAATTCTTGAGAACTGCTACATCAGATTCTGCATGCAACAACTCAAGTAAAACCTCTCGAAAGGCCTGATCTAATGGGGTTTTTACGTCCAATTCGGTTTGAATGTAAATTCCACTCTTTCGTTCTAGTAATTCAATATTATTTTTCTTGAAAGCAGTCTTAACAACTTCCTAAACACATAGATTAAATCAACTTAAAAAGCACTCGTATTCAACATTTGTATTACCACAAATTCAGACCTTAACTGGTCAAAATTTGAACGAGTTTTAATTGCAGACATAATTAATTCTTGCTTAAGCCACTTGAATTTTGTTAAATAGTCCTTAATTAAAACTTTAATTCTTATAAAACCAGAAACAAATAAACTCACTATTCCACTTAACCTCACAAATAAAAATGTTGAAAAAGGAATTATTCGTTATTGGAATACTCGTTATTTAATATCTAAAGTAACGAATATAGATTCGCAAGTGTTACGATTACATTAATAACTTTTTTTTAAGTTTAGAATAAAATAGGTAATGAGAAAATATATCTATAATAAAAATTATTAAAAAACTATTAACGAACCAGAAGTCGGTAATTTTTTCTGTTCATTTAGTTGTCAATTTAATGATAGACGAATTATATATTGAGCATGGTGTAAGAATAAAGGTGTGCTGGTGCGCATGCAAGATGGTTTCATATGACGTCACGTGCGGGACAAGTCAAACGCATCCACCATTTTACTTAAATTTTTAGACTTGGAATTAAA